>JAMXBB010000004.1:31529721-31831139 GCA_024138015.1 Lumnitzera littorea | reverse complement strand
TATATATATATATATATATACCAAGAAATATATATGTATATATATTTGTATATTAGTATCTAATTTTCTTACAAATAGAATAAGAAAATACAAATATATACGTATATGTATATGTATAAATATATGTATAATATTGATAAATGCATATTTTATTCATGTTTTAATATGCAAATTAGATAAACTTATTATTGATTTTATAGAAATCAATCATCATTGGTACGTAAGTATTTTTATTTGGATATTTTAGGTATTAGAGGATTCAGAGTGGAAATACGATCTATTTAGAGGAGTTTTACGCAAACGAAAAAGCCCAAATTGAGCCACAACATGTTGAAATTGAAGGCAACTAGCCTACATTATGCACTAGCGACCTTGGATGTCTGTGCCGCCAGCCTTGGAAGCTATACCACCAACTTTCATGAAGAGAATGCCATCTGAAAGCTAAACCTAGTTTTTTTTTTCTATAAATAGTCATGTGTTCCATAGTTAAAGAACTTTTCATCTTCTTTAAAATTAGAGATTCTTAAAACAGTTAAAAAGAACTTTTACATCTTCTTTAGAATTAGAGAGTCTTAAAACAGTTAATAGATAGTTTTTGAAGAATTCTTTTGTAGAATTTCTTGGATCATTGAGAAGACTTCGCTTTTGCTATATAAGATCAATTTTAGAGTGTAATTGAAGTTTACCCTTTCTAATTACAGAATTGGTGATCTCTATTCTATTTATGTTTATGTAATTCTGTAATTTATTCTTACTTTTGATTATGAACTTCTTTGCAATTTCAATTATTATATGTGCTTTTGTCTTAATTTCCATGGCTAGCTAAGTTTAGTTGTGGGAATTGATAAAACCCTAAGTAGTTGAGATGAGAATTGTATGCATGTTATAAGGTTAATAGATCTATGGATAATTCATTATTGCAATTTCTATGATTTCCACTATTATTCTCTAATTGATTATAATTGTTAAAAACACTATTAATATGAGAGTTGATATAGGGTTTGTTAGAAATTCTTAATTAATTTGATCGACTAATGCGAGAGTGGCATTGATTGGATTAATGCAAAATTATCCAAAGATTAATGCAATGTTTTGAAATTAATTATTCACTAAGACATTAGGGATAATTGATTTAGGACATTAGATAATCATACATCATCTGGAGATGTATTATTATAACTTAGAGTCCACTATTAATAGGATATACGGAAGTTGATTGATTAATTAGGGGTTGAGTCCTTAAGTTTTAAGGCATAATAATTTCACTTGAATAACCATATAACTATTAATCTCTATAACATGATAACAATTTGATTTGCATAACTTGGGTGGATTATGTTTTTCTTATAATTTTCAATTGATTGCTTAGTTTTAAATATTTTAACGTAATTTCCTTTTTGACAGTTTTAAGGTAATTATTAGATTAGTGAATTCATAATTCAATTTTGATTGTTTGAGTATTGATAAGAACTAGTATATGATTAGTATTTTCTTAGTCCTCGAGGGATCGACAACCTTACTCGCTCTGTATTACTTGATTCCGACCCAGTATACTTGCTGGAGTATTTGTGATTTAATTATATATATATAGTTTAAGCGGATCAAGTTTTTGGCACCATTGCTGAGGACTGGAAATATTAAACCTTTTAGTTCTGTTAGTAATTTAGGTGCACTTAACGACGTGTGTTATTTCTTATTCTCTTTATATGTGTTTTTTGAGCAGGAGTAGAAGTACTGGAATTCTACCACTAGATTTTGAAATAGAGTGCATTTTGCATCAATTGAGGTGAGAAAATAGAAGAAGAGGAGAAGAGATGGTAGGCAATAAGAATGATAATCAAATACAGGGAGTCTCCTGAGTACTAAGGGACTATATAGTACCTATGGTTATGGGTTTTGCCATAAGGAGGCTTACTATTCAAGCTAACAACTTTGAGTTGAAACTGTCCTTCATTCAGATTGTTTAGATAAATTAGTTTGGAGGATACCCTAATGAAAGTCCTGATGAGCATATAGCAAGATTCCTCCAATACTGCAATACAGTGAAGATGAACAACGTTACAGATGAGGTTATTAGATTACAGCTCTTTCCCTTTTCACTAAGGGATAAAGCCAAAGCTTGGTTTCATTCACTGTCATAAGAGTCTATTATCACCTGAGCTAATCTTTCATCAAAGTTTTTAAAGAGATTTTTCCTACCAGCCAAGATTGCAAAATTGAGGAACAACATCATCAACTTTACTAAGTTTAGTGGTGAGTCACTTTATGAGGCATAGGAGAGATTTAAGGAGGCGATTAGAAAATGCCCACATCATGGCTTGCCAGACAATCTCCTGATTGAGATCTTCTATCTCAGTTTAGAGAGACATTGAGGTCTTTAGTTGATGTTGTAGTTGGAGGTGCTCTGATGGGTGAAACTTATGATGAAGCAAGTGTATTGATAGAAGAGATGGCCTCCAGTGCATATAACTGGTAAAATGAGAGAAGCATGTCAAGAGTGGCATCAATTAATGACAATAACAATGTATCTCAATTAACAGCCCAGATTACAGCTCCCACTACCTAAGTAAGTGAACTTACCTCAGTATGGTCTTTTAATGCTAATCTTATTGCTTTTTGTAAGATATGTTCAGGACTACATCCAACTCTTGAGTGCCTATATGGGAATCCTTCAGCTTCAATTAATGGAGAGTAAGTGAACTTTGTCAACAATTTTCAACAAGGTAATTAAGGACCATATTCAAATATATACAATCCAGGGTGGCGCAATCATCCAAATTTCTCATGGAGGAATGAGAATAATGCATTTAAATGATGGGAATCAAGCTATCGAACCTCTGACCCACAGTTGAGCTTGATGACTAGAGGGACTGGCACGATGAATCCTTTTGTTCTAACCGATCCCTGTTGAGGCTGAATACTTCTTTGCCAAGTCATCCTTCATGCCAAGCCGCACGATTACCAATCTTTTTGTAGTATGTGGAATTGAAGATTACTCATTAGCGCCTAAACCGACCAATTACTCGACATTTTCCTTGCCAAGAAGCTGAAAAAGAGAGACTCTGGACTAACTAAGCCATCATTGCTTGGACAAGCCATTTGTTCGTACTTTTTTGTCCGTATCTTCTAACAACCTCGCTAATGTAACATCGCTATGTGTACGGTATCATGTGTAGAATCCATTACACCAATGATTATTTTTCTTGTATATTCATTTTTACCCTTTTGTATCTTGTACATTACTTCCTTAAGAAATGCCTTTTTTGTCTTTTCCTTTTTAGGTTAGTTATCCTAACTTATGGGTATAAATACCCTTGTACTTATAACAGAGATCAGGAAGCAAATCATTCTTAATATACTTGAGTATTTTTTTTCCTTACATAAACACTGTTTATTTACTTTTGGCATCACTCTTATCATTTCCCTTAAGCAAGGTTAAGTGATAAGTAACCTCATTGGATTGATTTATGTGTCATATTAAATTATGTCGTGAGTCCTCGGAAGTTCCATTGGTGCGTCATGTCCTCTGGAGTTGTTCGTAGGTTTTACTTACTATTCCCTTCATCATTTTTCCCTTTTGCACTTTATCCATTAATCCTTTTCAAGCTTTTTGTAAGCTTGGATCCATCCAATGATTGGCCTTATCTATTTTTGGTTACGATTCGCAACATCTTAATATTAGACCAGAGGTTTCGTGTGAACTGTAGTTAGTTCTTCTTAAAGTTTTATTATACTTTGTTTTGCATGTATAAAGCAGAGTAAGTTACTATATTCATTTGACTGCTCTATTGTTACATGTTAATTTTTTAAAGTATTTGTTTGAGCTTTGAATCTATGAGGATAAGTAATAGACCCAAGTATGAATGTCGTTACTAGCGATGACAGTAGAGTTGTTCACTATGGATAACAGTCTCAAGGAACTCTTAGAAAACTTGATGAGGTAGCTAACCTCTTATAGATCTAACCTTAGCTGTCCATGTGTTATCTTGCCGACCCACTGAGGTCGCACAAAACACTCCATGAGCTGCTCAACTATTTAGAGGTCAGATGCCAGCTTGACCTGTTCAAGGTGGAGGAGTTAGCGGACGAGTATGATGAAGGATAGACTTGAGAGAGCTTGATGAAGAGGAAGAAGAGAATTTTGAAGAAGAGCATGTACGAATTCCCAAAGCATCTAACCATGTAATGCTTCAAATTCCAAGTTTCAATAGATTTAGGAATGCTGATGAGTATCTAGACTGGGAAGAGAAGGTGGAGCGAGTGTTTGATTACTACCAAGATGAGGATTATGAGAAAGTGAAAATTGCTGTTGTTGAGTTCTTTGGATATGCTGTCATGTGGTGGAAGAATTTTCAGGCCATGAGAAGATGAGATGGCTATTGAGAGATTAACACTTGGCTCGAGATGAAGAGAGTACTCAGAAACAAGTTCGTGCAGGAAACTTATCTTTAAGATACTTTCACTCAGCTTCAAGAGTTGAGATAAGGAGGCTGAACTATTGACGAGTATGTTCAAGAGTTTCAAATGCTTGTGATCCGTTGTGAAGTCGAGGAACCACCAGCTTGAACAGTCTCAAGGTTCGTTACTAGGTTGAGAGGAGACATTCGAGACGTTATGGAGCTCCAACAATTCTATACAATGGATGAAGCTGTTAAGATTGCCCAGCGAGTGTAGAGGCAAAGAAGGAGCTGAGTACTAGTGAGGATGCCAACTAGTAGACCTGGACAGGTAAGTCACCGAGCTCAGTCGAGTATAGAGTTGAGTAGAAAAGCCGACCTGATGGTGAAATATCAACCGGAACTTATGAGAAGGGGCAAGGGTCTGGCAAGAAGACCAGCTAAACCAAGTGCTTCAAATGTCAAGGGTTTGGATATGTGGTTGTTTAGTGCCCGAACTGAAGAATGATGGTCATTAAGGGAGAAGTCTTGAAGCTAGAAGTAAAAAGTACGAATGAGGAATCCGAGGAGGAGGTGGTTCTTGCCAATAAAGAAAATATTAAGAAAGAGCTGATTGAGGATGACGTGTTTGCTAAGGACTTAGATAAGTTACTTATGGTCGTCTGACACACTATGAGCGTGGAACCCTTACGAAAGGAGGAGTAGAGAGAGAATTTGTTCCGTACCACCTGTAAAGTGAATGATTAAGTGTGTACCCTCATTGTAGATAGTGGAAGTTGCACCAATGTGGCATCAATTGATCTTGTTTCAAACCTAAAGTTGCTGACTATTACACATTCGAGGCCATACATGTTGTACTGACTGAGTGAGAAAGGAGCATTACATGTCACTTGGTAAATACTACTGCCGATCACTGTAGGGAACTACTTTAATTAGATTCTCTACAACATATTGCCTATGTACGCTTCCCACATGCTACTGGGTAGGCCGTGGTTATTTGATAGGCGAGTTAAACATGACAGCTACAGGAACACATTTATGTTCGAAAAGGATGATTGAAAGATCATGATGAATCCAATGCTGCTGAGAGAAGTTAATAAGTTACAAATGAAACTTGCTCGCCAGTCGAAGAAGGCTCTAGTGATGAGTAGACCCGAGCTCTGAGAGGCCATTAATGCTAACGAGCTAACTTTCTTGTTGGTCAGGTGACTATTGGAAATGAAGGAGTGGGGTGAGTTACCCTAGGAGATCAAGGAGTTGTTAAATAAATATGCCAACCTATTCCCAAAATAGTTACTTGAGGGGTTGCTCCTAACTTGAGGCATAGAGCAATGCATTGACTTAGCACCTGACACTACACTATCGAATAAACTAGCTTATCGGATGAATCTTAAGCAGGCTTCTGAACTTTAACATCAAGTCAATGAATTGCTGGAGAGAGGCTATGTAAGAGAGAGTCTCAGCACTTGTGCTATGCCTATACTTTTAGTGCCAAAGAAGGATGGAACCTGACGACTGTGTGTAGATAGTTAAGCTATGAATAAGATCATGATCAAATACAAGTATTCGATCCCAAGGTTAGAAGACATGTTGGATGAACTCAGTAGAGCCAAGATTTTCAATAAGATTGATCTTAAATTTGGTTACCATCAAATCCGCATAGGCTAAGAGACGAGTAGGAGATTACATTCAAGACTTGACATGGACTTTACGAATGGATGGTCATGCCTTTCTACTTATTGAATGTCCCGAGCACTTTCATGAGGCTAATGAACCATGTGTTGAGACATCTCATAGGGAAGTATGTCGTGGTGTATTTTGACGACATCCTAGTCTACAGTGCCTACATGCCAAGTCGTTGTGAACATCTCAGAGCAGTCGTGGATATCTTTTGTGCCAAGAGACTATTTGAGAATCTAAAGAAATGTTACTTTTACTAGGATAAAGTGGTATTCTTAGACTATGTAGTCAGTGGAAGAGGCTTGCAAGTCGATGATGAAAAGATCCAAGCAATTGTCGAGTGGCTGACTCCTATGACTTGTGTCGACGTGAGAAGTTTCTATGGATTAGCTTCATTTTACAGAAGGTTCATTAGGAATTTTAGCACCCTTACCGCACTACTCATCAAGTTAACAAAGAAGAACACCGACTTCCGATAGGGAAAAAGGGAGGAGAGGAGTTTTGTTGAGAATAAAGAGAGATTGGCCTCTGCCCCGATGTTAGTGCTACCTGACTTCAACAAAATTTTTGAACTGGAATACGACATGTCAGGCATTAGAATAAGCATTGTCCTTATGCTAGAAGGTTGACAAATTGCCTTCTACAATAAGAAGCTTCAAGGACCCCAATTAAATTATTTTGTATATGATAAAGAACTTTTAGCACTGATCTGAGCAATGTAAGTATGGCAATATTATTTACTGTCGAGATGGTTTATCATATATACTAACCATGAATTGCTGAGGTACCTTCGAAGTCAGAACAAGTTGTAAAAGTGGCAGGCGAGATGGGTTGAATTCCTTGAAGGATTCAATTTTGTAATTAAGTACAAGTAAGGAAAGAGCATCGTAGTTGCAAACACTCTTTCGAAGAGATATGTGCTTTTATTAAAACTACAAACCAGAATGTTTGGGTTTGCAAGTATCAAAAAACAGTACTTTAAGGATCTACACTTTGGGCCCATAATTGAATGATGTGTTGATGAGAGGGCAGTGGATGAGTATCATGTGGAGGATGGCTACTTGTTTTGAAGTGAAAAATTATGTGTGCTGATTTGCTCACTAAGGGAGCTACTAATCAGGGAAGCCTACAATGGAGGTTTCTCTAGACATTTTAGAGAGAGGAAGACGCCGATTCTTTTGGCTAAGAATGAGGAGAGATGTGCATTGAGTGGTCAAAAGTTATGCCGTATGCAAGAAGTTTAAGTATCGAGCTGAATAAAGGAAAGCAATGCCTTTGCCTATTTCGATGAAGTCGTAAACTGAATTGAGCATGGACTTTATTCTCAGACTACCACGAACTATCTGAAGCGAAGATTTCATAGTGGTCATCATGGATCGGTTTAGTGAGATATCATACTTCGTACTCTATACCAAAACTAACAATGTTTCGGCTATTGCTTCTCTTTTCTTATAGGAGATTGTATAGATACACGGTGTGTTGAGAAGTATAGTCTCCGATAGAGATCTGAAGCTATTTCTGGAGAATCATATGGAGTCGGCTGGGAACCAAGTTACTCTTCAGTACCTCATGTAACCTCCATACTAACGGCCATACAGAGGTGGTTAATTATACTTTGGGGTCACTACTCCGAGCTGTAGTAGGTAAGAACTTGGTTGATTGGGACATTTGCCTGCCAATGGTCAAGTTCACCTATACCAAAATAGTACATGACATTACTAAGCAGACTCCCTTCGAGGTAGTCTATGGGTTTAATCTTGAGTTACCCCTTGACCACGCCCTTATACTAGTACCCACACAAGAGGACCCTAATGCATTGGCCAAAGCACAATCCCTTCAGGACGTCTATGATAAAGTCACTTGGCACATCGAACAAGCTCTTAGAAGAATGTGAGAAAAGACCAAGGGTAGAACAATTAAACAATTTTAGCCAGGAGACTTGGTGGGGCTACACCTCAGCCAGGAACGGTTCCTGAACAAGAAGAGGAACAAATTATCTATAAGAATGGAAGGACCTTTTAGAATCCTCCCAAAGATCAATGATAATGCCTATAAATTGGAATTGCCTGAGGATTATGGGGTTTTTGATGCCTTCAACATTGCTGACCTCAGTTCGTATCACCTTGATGGAGAACTAAGTGAATACTAATTGGATTTGATCCTAAATCCAAAACAACTCGAAGGGAATGATGGGAATCAGGCTACTGGACCTCTAATCCATAGCCGAGCCTAGGGACTAGAGGGACTGGCACAATAAATCCTTCCGTTCCAACTGACCCCTACCGAGGTTGAATACTTCCTTACCGAGTCACCCTTCATGCTGAGCCGTATGATTGCCCATCTTTCTATAGTGTGTTGAATTGAAGATTACTCACTAGCACTCGAGCCGAGTAATTACTCGGGATCTTCCTTGCTAAGAGGCCGAGAAAGAAAGATTCCGAACTGACTAAGCTATCCTTACTCGAATAAGCCATCCATTTATACTTTTTCAACCGTATCTTCTAATAACCTCACCAATGTAATATCGCCACGTGTATTGTATCATGTGCAGAATCTGTTGCACTAATGATTGTTTTTCTTATATATTCATTTTTATCCTTTTGTATCTTATACATTACTTCCTTAAGAAATGCCCTTTTTGTCCGTTCCTTTTTAGGTAAGTTGACCTAACTTATGGATATAAATACCCTTGTACTTGTAACGGAGATAAGGAAGTAAATCATTCTTAATACACTTGAGTATTTTCTTCCTTGCATAAACATTATTTGTTTACTTTCGGCATCACTCTTATCTTTTCCCTTAGGCAAGGTTAGGTGGCGAGTAACCTCACCAGATCGATTCATGCATCATATCGAATTATGTCATGAGTCCTCGGAAGTTCCATTGGTGCACCATATCCTCTAAAGCTATTTGTGGATTTTGCTTATTGTTCCTTTCGTCATTTTTTCCCTTTTGCACTTTCTCCATTAATCCTTTTTGAGTCTTCTGTAAGCTTGGACCCATCTAGCGACCGACTTTGTTTGTTATTGGTCATTGTTTGCAGCATTTAAACACCACTTGAATTCTAGAAGCAGGGTACTGCTTAGAATGCTCCACCTCAGCAGAATCAATCTAGAATGGAAGAGGTCATGTTGAGTTGTATGCAAAAGATCGTTACTATGCTACAAAATCAACAAGCGACTATTCGAAATTTAGAGAATTAGATTAGTCAGATCTCTTAACAATTGAGTAATAAACCATTAGGGTCTTTACTTAGCAATACTGAAGAGAATCCTAAAGGTGTCAACGCTATCATGTTAAGGAGTGGAAAGGAAGTTAAAACAGTTGACAAACGAGTTGAAGAAAAGGAGGAGAATCTAAAGAAAGGAAAAGGGAAGTAGGTGGAAGAGGAACCAAAGCAGAAGTCAGTAGAAGTGAAATCATATGTTCCTCTAGTTCCTTTCTTGGGAAGACTGAAGCAACAGTAGCTAGACGCCCAATTCGCTAAATTCCTAGATGTTTTCAAGAAGTTGCAAATCAACATCCCTTTTGCAGATGTACTTTAGCAAATGCTTTCATATGCCAAATTCATGAAGGATTTACTCATCAAGAAGAGAAAGATTGATGTGAATGAACCGGTGATGCTTATAGGGGAGTACTCCATGATCCTTCAAAAAAATTTATCCAGCCTGCTTAGAAAATAAAGAGATTAAGGGAGTTTTACTCTCCCTGTACTATAGGAAATTTTTATTTTGATAAAGTTCTTATTGATTTTGGTGTAAGTATAAATTTAATGCCTTTATCTGTTTTTCGGAAGCTAGGACTTAGAAATTGCAAGGAGACCCATGTTACCTTGCAACTTGTTGACAGGAGTATCAAATACCAAGGTATTGTAGAGAATGTCCAGGCAAAGGTAGACAAATTTATCTTCCCAATCAACTTTATAGTCCTGGAGATAGAAGAGGACAGAGAGGTACCCATAATCATTGGTAGACCATTTCTTACAACAAGTAAGGTGTTGATAAACATGGAGTAAGGTAAGCTTACTTTAAGAGTTATGGATGATCAAGTAACTTTTAATGTTTATGAAGCCATAAAGCAATTTGATAATTGTAAATCCTGTTACACTATTGATATTATTGATGAGATTACCTATGAGTCTATAGAAGAGAAAGCAAGATTAGATACTATGGAATTAGTTCTTAGGGATCTAGATGGTTAGAGCAATGATCACAAGCCTAAGGAAGAAGGTAGGGAATAGGTGTCAAAAGTTAAAGCTCGATACTATGAAGAGCAAGGTACTAGTGAGAAGAAGCCAGTCCTATCATTGACACAACCCCCAGTATTTGAACTTAAGCATTTATCTAGTCATTTAAAATATGCTTATCTTAGAACAAATGATACTTTGACAATACTTATCTCCTCTTCTTTGATAAGTAATTAGGAGGAACAACTTCTAAGAGTTTTGAGAGACCATAAATAAGCCATTGGGTGGACCATTATTGATATAAAGGGGATCGGTCCCTTAATTTACACTCACAAGATATTGTTGGAGGTTGAGTGCAAACCCACAATACAACCATAGAGACAACTTAACCTAACTCTCAAGTAGGTAGTGAAGAAAGAGGTAATCACATTGTTGGATGCAAGTATTATCTACCATATGTTAGAAGTGAGTGGGTTAGTCCTATTCAGGTAGTGCCAAAAAAAGGTGGTATGATTGTGGTTAAAAACAAGGCTAATGAGTTAATCCCTACTCACACTATGACTACGCAAAGAGTTTGCATAGATTATAGAAAACTAAATAATACTACCCGTAAAGACCACTCCTCCTTCCCTTTCATAGATTAGATGTTAGAAAAACTTTTAAGGCATGATTATTATTGCTTTTTAGATGGCTATTCTGGTTACAATCAAATTCATATAGCACTCGGGGACCAGGAGAAAACCACCTTTACATGTCCTTATGGCACTTTTGCTTTTAGGAGAATGCCCTTTGGTCTCTATAAGGCATTAGTTACTTTTCCAAGATGCCTGATTTCTATATTCTCTAACATGTTAGAAGATTTTATTGAAATATTTATGGATGACTTCTCTATCTTTGGGAAGTCATTTGACTCATGTTTACCTAATTTAGGTTGTGTGTTTAAAAGGTATAAAGAGACTAATCTACTTCTGAACTAGCAAAAATGCCACTTTATAGTAAGAGAGGGGATAGTCTTAGGTTACAAGGTGTCGAGAAAGGAGATTGAAGTTAACAGAGCCAAAGTGGAGATAATAGAGAAGCTACCACCACCCACTTCAATCAAAGGAGTTAGGAGCTTCTTGGGGCATGTTGGCTTCTACAGGAGATTTATTAAGGATTTCTCTGAAATCTCTAGACCTCTTTGTAATTTACTTAAAAAGGATTATACCTTTGTTTTTTTATAATAGTTGTTTACAGGCATTTAATCTACCGAAGGAGAAGCTTATTTCAGCTATTGTAATCGTTGCACCTGATCAGGAGCTTTCTTTTGAGTTGATGTGTGATGCCAACGACTATGCTATAGGAGCAGTACTTAGGCAAATGAGAGGTAAGCTATTTCATGTTATATACTATGTTAGTAGAACCTTGAATGAGGTTCAAAACAACTATGCCACAATAGAAAAAAAGCTTTTAGCGGTTATATTTGCATGTGATAAGTTTAGGCCTTATTTAATAGGTTCTAAGATCATAGTATACACAAATCATGTTGCTCTAAAATATTTGTTTGCTAAAGTTGACGCTAAACCTAGGTTAATTCATTGGATCCTACTACTGCAACAATTTGACCTTGAAATCAAAGATAAAAAGGGAACTCAAAATGTGGTTGCTGATCATTTATCTTGTTTAGAATCTAATTGTTTAGAGCTACCCATTAATTAAAAGTTCCCTTATGAATAATTATATGTAATAGAGATCTAAGGGTTACCTTGGTATGTTGATATAGTCAATTACCTGGTTAGTGAAATTATACCATACGGTTTGCTCATTTAAAAAAAAAAAAGAAGTTTTTACATGATGTGAAATTTTATTTCTAGGATGAATCGTATCTGTTTAAATGTTGTGCTAACTAAGTAATTAGACCCTGTGTGCTTAAAATTGAACAGCTTAACATAATTTTAGAGGTCACTTTAGTATAGAAAGAACTGCAGCTAAAATTTTATCTTGTAGATTTTACTAGCCAAGTTTGTTTAGTGATTGCAGGAACTATATTATGTCTTGTGCTTAATGCCAAAGGATTGAAAATATTTCTAGGAGACATGAATTACCACAAAATAGCATTATGGTAATTGAGCTTTTTAACGTATAGGGAATAGACTTCATAGGTCCTTTGCCCTTATCTTTTTCAAACAAATATATACTTTTAGCAGTAAATTACGCGTCAAAATGGGTAGGAGCAGTTGCTTTACAAACTAACAATGCTAGAGTGGTAATTAAATTTTTGAAAAAGAACATCTTCCCTAATTTTAGGGTACTTAAGGCTATAATAAGTGATGGGGGATAGCATTTTTGCAATAGGCAGTTTCAAAAATTGTTATTAAGATATGGAATCACTCATAAAATTGTCACCCCGTATCATCCACAAACATGTAGGCAAGTCAAGGTGTCTGATAGGGAAATAAATCGTATCTTAGAGAAGATTATCAATGCATTTAAGAAAGATTGGTTTTTAAAAATTGATGATGCATTGTGGGCTTATAGAACAACTTTTAAAACCCTTATAAGAATGTCTCCATATAAAATCTTTTTTGGTAAATCATGTTACCTACCTATAGAGCTTGAGCTCAAGGCCTACTAGGCTATAAAATACCTTAACTTTGATTTATAAGCTGCAGGTGAAAAGAAGTTACTCTATTTGAACCAACTGGATGAGATTAAAGAAGTAGCATATGAAAACGCTAGGATATACAAGCAGAGGGCCAAACGATGGCATGATAGAAACATTCAACAACGAGAGTTTATGCCTAATCAAAAAGCATTATTATACAACTCTTGATTGAAACTGTTCCCAGGTAAGTAAAAATCTTGATGGTTTGGGTCATTTGAAATAGCTAACGTTTTTTCTTATGGTACAGTTGAATTAAAGGTGGGAGACAATTGCACTTTTAAGGTAAATGGTAATCTCCTCAAACACTATTATGAAGGGGAAAATTTGGATAGTGACACTACTATCTTATCGGGTGTGAACCCACCGTAAGACCTGAAAAGTTGGGCTAACGACTATAAACTAATTGTTTCATGGGAGGCAACCCATGTGTAACAAAACTAATTTTTTACTTTTATTTTTACTTTTACTTTTTATTTATATTTATGCCAAAAAAAACGCGTGTACTTTTGAGTATACTTTTATCCCATATTTGCTCTTTTGTTTTCTTTATGCTTGTAGAGACATGGCTAATCTGAATTAGATGATCTTCTTAATTGATATCATGGTTGGAATTCTCCTTATTGCTGAAAGCAATAAGTGTGGACATTGTCTATTCTAAAGTGGAGGGGAAGAAAATATTGGAAATGGAGTTTCAATTGAATATCATGACATTTGATGCCGGTTTTTGTTTATAAATGGTTATATTTCCTTATCAGCTTAAACTTTATTTGTTCTTAAGTATTTGGCAATTTTTAGGCTAATTTTTTTTCAAAATTTTGAATTTCTTGTTTGGAATCTAAACTTGTTGATAGCATCTGATTATGATTACCTTGAATAATTGATTCACTAAGGTGCCTTACTCACTATTATTATGATTTTTGTGTTTAGTTAAAATTAATTAGTCAAACATTTAGGAACCCAATTTACCTAGTTTTTAGCCTTGGAATTTGATGTTTAAGAGTTAGTCAAGTCCTTAAGTGAAAAGTAAATAGGTTTACTTCTATGCATAGTTAGTTTGTATATGTTCTTTTTAGTAATTTTAACGACACTTTAACACTTAGTGAAAGAGGTAAGTGAAGCTTTATATTTAGTGATTCCTATAACTCAAGTAATTGAGCATTTAAGTAATCGAGAGCCTTTACTCCAATAACTCAAGTAATTGAGCTAAGAGTATCTTAACTTGAATGTTAGAGTGAGAAAGAGTTCGTGGGGGTCCTTTTAAAACCTGGTCACTTGAGTGATGAGCTTGGGATGTATTGACTCAACATACTCACTATAACGAGAAGGGCAGAAAGGTAAAGTTCAGTATTTGAACTAAAAAGAAAAGAAAAAGAGAAAAAAAAAAGGGGAATGGAAAATGGAAATTTTGAATGCAATCCAAGAAATGAATTAAGGCTTATAATAAAAAGGAAGAAAACCTAAGGATAGAGCAGATGCCATATGCTTTCATTACTTTATTAAATTGTTTGCTGGAATAATTAGAGGGATAATATGCCTACTAATAGCTATGAAGTTTAAATGGGTATTTTTCTTTCTAGGACCGAGTATCTACTTTTGAAATAGAAATCTTAGGCTAAACGCTTGGATTAAAATTTGTTTTCTCTAGAGTAGCTTATTAATTTCAATTGTAGTACTTTGATCACATATTTCGATTTGGTTCAAGCGGTAGGCATTATAAATTAGTGAGTTTGAAAGTATGAAATATCAGATGTTTTTTATTTGCAATTGGAGAATTTGTATTTTCAATGATAAATTTCTTTAGTTTTGTTTATTTTACTTGAGGACAAGCAAAAGTTCAAGTACGAGGGAGTTGATAAAGGCATATTTTATTCATGTTTTAATGTGCAAATTAGATAGAATTATTATTGATTTTATAGAAATAATTAAGAATTAGCACTTAAGTATTTTCATTTGGACAGTTTAAATATTAGAGGATTCAAAGTGGAAATGCGGACATTTTAAAGGAGTTTTACATAAATGAAGAAGCTCGAATTAAGCCACGGTATGTTAGAATTGAAGGCAGCCGGCCTTGGGTTAGCTTACATTGTACACTGGCAGCCTTAGAAGGTACAACGCTGGCCTTCATGAAGAGAATTCTGTTCAAAAGCCAACCCTAGTTTTTTTTTTTATAAATAGTCATGTGTTCCATAGTAAAAGAACTTTTCATCTTCTTTAGAATTAGAGAGTCTTAGAATAGTTAGTAGATAGTTTTTGAAGAATTCTTTTGTAGAATTTCTTAGATTGTTGAGAAGATTTTGCTTTTGCTGTGGAAGATCAATTTTGGAGTGCAATTGAAGTTTACCCTTTCTAATTATAGAATTGGTGATCTCTATTCTACTTATGTTTATGTAATTCTGTAATTTATTCTTACTTTTGATTATGAACTCTTTTGTAATTTCAATTATTATCTGTGCTTTTGTCTTAATTTCTATAACTGGCTAAGTTTAGTTGTGGGCATTGATGAAACCCTAAGTAGCTGAGATGAGAATTGCATGCATGTTATAAGGTTAATAGATATATAGATAATTCATAATTGCAATTCCTATGATTTCGACTATTATTCTCTAATTGATTATAATTGTTAAAAACATTATTGATATGAGAGTTGATATGGGATTTGTTAGAAATTCTTGATTAATTTGATCGACTAATGCGGGAGTGGCATTGATAGGATTAATGCGAAATTATCCAGGGATTAATGCAATGTTTTGAAATTAATTATTCACTAAGACATTAGGGATAATTGATTTAGGACATTAGATAATCATACATCATTTAGAGATGTATGATTGTAACTTAGAGTCCACTATTAATAGGAGATACGGAAGTTGATTGATTAATTAGGGGTTGAGTCCTTAAGTTTTAAGGTATGATAATTTTACTTGAATGATCGTATAGCTATTAATCTATATAACATGATAATAATTTAATTTGCATAATTAGGGTGGATTTTGTTTTTCCCATAATTTTTAATTGATTGCTTAGTTTCAAATATTTTAATGTAATTTCCTTTTTGACAGTTTTAGGGTAATTATTAAATTAGTAAATTCATAATTCAATTTTGATTGCTTGAATATTTATAAGAACTAGCAAAGGATTAGTCTTCGAGGGATCGATAACCTTATTCGCTTTGTATTACTTGATTCTGACCCAGGATATTTGCTAGAGTATTCGCAATTTAATTATATATATATATACATATATATATATATAGTTTAAGCGGATCAAATATTAGTATAGTATAAGTATAAATATATGTCTATATATAAAAAGATACAAGTATATATATACTTACATACTAATTCATTAAAATAAGTTAATAAGTAAATATATATATGTGGATCATGACTTTTAAAGAAAGAATTAGGAGTTAATTATAATATTTAATAAATTATAATAATATATATATGTATGTATATTAATATTACAAAATTAGAAATATATAGAAATTATAAGAAATAAGAAATTTGCCACGTAGACCAACAAAAAATTGCTATGTTAGCATTCTTAGTTTTCAAAATTGAAATCACAAAATTATAAAAATATTTAAGAAATAATAATAATTAATTAATTAGAAATTACAATTATAACAAACATTAACATAAATAGTAATTTAAGCTTAAAATGAAGAAATGAAGAAGTTATTGCAAAATGGACTAAAAAATAAGAATATTTTAAAATATAAAATT
The DNA here is from genome assembly GCA_024138015.1 of Lumnitzera littorea. NCBI lineage: Eukaryota > Viridiplantae > Streptophyta > Magnoliopsida > Myrtales > Combretaceae > Lumnitzera > Lumnitzera littorea. The sequence goes on along the minus strand of JAMXBB010000004.1, from coordinate 31,814,504 downwards.
TAGAAATTAATTAAGTCATAAAATAATAAAGGAAAGCTTAAAAATAATAAATAAAATATTTGGGCAAAAATAACAAAGTTCATAATATTTTAGGTTCGTAATGAAAAGTATAGGTTTCAATGTCTAAAACAAATCTATTATGTAAAAATATGTTCAAAAACGATAAAATCAACTATAAGATCATAAAAATTAAATTTAAAATGAAAAAGCTATATGTGACTAAAATTTAAGATAAATTGAGAAAGATAAGTAAAATAATTAAGTTAATGGGCACTCTAAACTAATAATCAAAATAAACCTTTAGAGTAAATAAATAAATATGTAAGATAAATCATTTACAAATATACAAATATATTCTCTATTTACCCCTAATAAATAAGTTAAATGTTGTTCATGCTATATTAGGGTTATAGTAGGAAATCAGGCTCACTACGATAGATATTTAGTTAATTGAGGAGCTTAGCTTTTCGGAATATTTAGAAATCTTATTATTTTTTAGGAATTCAATTATTAAGTTTTGGAAATTCCAAAGGCTTAGAGAGTGAGTATTAATTTAAGTGAGAGAGTTTTAATGACTTGCTATCTAATTGTGCATGATATTTGCTTTATGTTTTGCTAGCCTTTATCGTTTGTGTGTTTAAATAGTTATTTTGCTTGTGTACTACCATTTGTGTGATTACCTCTTTAAACCAATAAATATGAATACCTGACCAAATAATCGGTTATATTTGTTGGATGTCTATGACTCAATTGATATACTTATGGAGAGTACTAGCTTTACAAATTTTTGAGAAAAGTATTTTTGAAAATGTTTTTCCCAATCTTAAACAGATTCTTATATAATTTTTGTGAGAGCTCGTAGTGCTAGTAAATAATATTTTTATTGTTAAGGTAAAGCTAATATGGTATCTATAATTGATAGAGAGAAGACTTATATAATTGTACTCATGGGGCTTTGGATATATTTCAATAGTGAAAGGACTCACTTAATTGTGCCTAAGGAACCTTAGATATGATTTGTTGATGGTGAATGGCCTTAGTTAGGGTCCATCTATTTGAATTGTTTTTTTTTTTTTTTTTTACTAGGGTAATAGTTTAGTGTTGTTTAAAGGGATGGTGCCCTAAGGCAGCCTCATACAGTTAAGGCAAGGTGTCTTGTGCGGGTAAGTTAGGGGAAAATTGATATATAAACGACATAAATCTATATTTTCTATAGTTTCGGACTCCTATGGATATGTTACTTGTATTTATTACGTATGCATAGACTTGCATATATGTTAATAATGTTTGATAACTTATTTGAGCGGTAATGGTGATGAACGAATTCATTAAGCTGTGGTTTACTCATTCCCATATAGTTTCTTTTGTGAGTTCATTTAAGTTGAGATTGAGATAAATTTTAGATGTGGAGTGCAAACTAAAGATATATATGATAATGTTAAAGTTAGTTAAGAAATGTATGGTTGGTACAAAAACATCATTTGTAGGAAATAATTATATGTTAGGGTTATGTATAATTTAGTATTTCTAATAATTTATAAAGTTGTCTTACCATGTCTTATTATTTAATAGTGTACCAATTCTTTGTGATTCTAATGAATTGTAAAATATCCGATATTCATAATTATTTATATTTTACAATAAGTTAATAAATTAAAAATAAAAAACCGTAGTGATTAAATATTTAAAATCTTATAATTTTTTACTTTTAAGGCGGTTTTCATATTATAGATGCACATGTGAAATGAAAATTTTAAACAATCTTACTAGGCCTCTCTTAAAGTCATGACAATTTCTATAGCAAAAATTATTCAAGATGAAATTAATTTCAAAACATGTCTTATTTAAGTAAAAAATATAAACAACATCATGATTTTAGATACTCCCTTAATTACTTCTCAAGGTTTAAAAACTTAAGTTAAGAAAAAAAGAAGTAATATATAGATTTATTAGTCCAATGAAAGAAAAAAAAGTTAATTTATCAAAAGATAATATGATTGGTCAAATTAATAAAAAATTAAAACATATTAATTTTCTTAAAGAAGAATTAGAAGAAAAAAGAATTTTAAACTAATTAGAAGAACCTAAAGTTAGGGAAAAAATAAAAGACTTACAAGAAAAGTTTGAAAAAGAAATTTATTCAAATGTTCCAAATGCCTTTTGGTCAAGAAATAAGCATATAATTAAATTACCTTATGTTGAGGGTTTTATTGAAGATAAAATTCGTACTAAAACTAGGTTAATTCAACTGAATCAAGAATTAGTAGAGTTTTGTAAGAAAAAAATTCAAGATCTTTTAAATAAAAGGCTAATTAGAAAATCTAAATCCCCATTGTCATGTTCTGCGTTTTATGTTCAAAATCAAGTTGAATTAGAAAGAGGTGCTCCTAGATTAGTTTTCAATTATAAATCTTTAAATGCAGTGCTCAAGTAGACTAAATATCTAATATCTAATATCCAATAAAAGAGATTTGCTCAATAGATTGTCGGGAGCTAAAATCTTTTCTAAGTTTGATATGAACTTAGGATTTTAGCAAATGCAAATTGATGAATTTGATAGGTATAAAACGACTTTTACAGTTTCATTTGGACACTACAAATGGAATGTAATGCCTTTTGGTTTAGAAAATGCTTCTTTAGATTTTTAAAATATTATGAATGAAATTTTTACTCCAAACACTAATTTCTCAATAGTATTGATGATGTTCTAATTTTTTCAAAAAATATATATCAACATTTTAAACATCTAAATATTTTTTTAATATTATTAAAAGAAATGGTTTAGTGGTTTCGGCCAAAAATATAAAACTTTTTCAAACAAAAATAAGATTCTTAGGTCATGATATAAATCAAGGTACTATAAAACCAATTAGTAGATTAATCAAATTTACTCAAAAGTTTCCTAACAAAATAAAAGATAAAAAATAACTTCAAAGATTTTTAGGATGTGTTGATTATGTTTGAGAATTAAATGTAAATCATTATTTCAAGGATTAAAGGAAAAACCTCCTCCAAAAATAGTTCAAGAAATTAAAAATGAGGTAAAACATTTACCTCGTTTATATATTATTAATCTAAAGGCAAAATTCATTATAGAAACTGATGCTTTAGAAATAGGATATGGTGGAATATTAAAACAATTAATTAATGATGAAGAATAAATAATAAGATATTATTTGGGAATATGGCAAAATGCTTAAATTAACTATTTAAAAGTTAAAAGAAAGTTTTATCAATTGTTCTTTGTATTTCTAAATTTCCAGATGATCTTTATGGAAAAAGGTTTTTAGTAAGAGTTGATTGTAAATCTACTAAAGAAATATTACTCAAAGGTGTTAAGAACTTACTTTCAAAACAAATTTTTGCATGATGGCTATTTTATCTAATTTTGATTTTGAAATATTACTTCCTGATTTCTTATCTAAAGAATTCCTTTAAGGTAAAAATGTTGAACTTAAGACAAAAGCTAACTATGCACTCAAATTATCTCCTCAAACTCTATCAAAATTCAGTTAAAGACCACTTATTCCAACTAACATGCAAAAGTGGTTGCGTCATTCTCATCATCCTTAGTAGATTTTTCTGTTCAAAATCGTTTTCTAGTGTTGAATCTTACTTATCAAGCTCAATCGGTTCATGTTTAAACCAAATATTACTTTCAAAAGAAGAATAGTCAAATACTATTCCCAATAGAACTAGAATTATCTGTCGAGCCTGGTTTTTCTTCCCATTTTTATTTTATAAATAAATCCTCTTTAGATCGATCAGTATTAAACCCTAACTATTTAATATTGACCATCGACTAAGGTTTAAAGAAAATTGACTTTTTTTTATATTTGAAAAATGTTTTTGGAGTTGCCACCCAATTGGAGTTGGGAAAATGAGTTAAATTATAACTAATTGAATGGATTGGTTATAATGTAGTTATTGGTCTTCTCAATTAAACCAATTTTGTAAACAGTTTTAGGAACCAGAGAACCAAGTTCGAAGGTTTACCATCGACTTTCTAATTTTAACCTTAATTTTAAAAATTACTTTTCAAAAGACTATTAAAGTGAAACCTAATTATTGGTTAACTAATTAAGTAATTTAAACTAAAAAGAAAAAAATAGGTTTTTTTTTTACCGTCGCTTCGTAGGTACTTACATACCTGCTATTTGGGATCAAATATACGTAGTTCTTTCATAAAACTTTAGTAGGTTGGTTGCTTTTAGTATAAAACAATGGCTAAGTTTATGTTTTTAAACTGGTTTGAGTTTACTTAAGGAAATTTTCTATAAAAAAGGGTTTTAATTAGGGTTTTTGGAAATTTTTAAAAAGGTCTTAATTTTGATAAGGATGATTTTTTTTTTTTGTTTATTTGGAAAATTTAACTTTCTAAGTGGCAAAATCCTTTTTATTATTTGGTCTGTTTAATTTATTTTATTTTCTATTTTCATTTTCATTTTATTTTTTATTATCTACTATTAGTTTTCCTTTTATTTATTCTTACTTAAGCCTTAATCGAAAATGAGTAAATAAAAAAAAAAAAAAAACTAAGCTATTCTACCTTCCTTTTTTATTTGTTTTTCTTCTTTTTCTTTCTTTCTTTTTTTCTTTTTGTTTATAGTTACAATCACAATGAAATAAATAACTAATAAATAAATAAATAAATGAAAAGAAAAAGAAGAAATAATAGCAACGATTTAGATTGGAGGAGCAATGGACTAAGAAGAGGCATGTGGGTTGGGTCTTGGAGCGAGTTGGTCGGGTTGGGCTAACTCCACAGGTCACTTATGCGAGTTGCATAAGAAGAACTTGCAGTGGCTTCTAAGGGGTTGATTCCACTCGATTTGGCTACTAAAGTGAAGGGGAAAATGGGTTTCGTGTGTTTTGGATTGGGATTAAGGGGAGTAGAACAAGTGCTACTGCTTAGCATGGTTGTTGGTAGTGGTTTTAGGATGACGTGGTGGTGGTGGTGGAGTTGGTTGGTGGTGGTTGAGGGTGGTTCACGATCGAAAAGGGTTGGGTTGTATGTTTTTGAAGGCTATGAATATAGCTGTGGCTTTAGCTTCTACCATGGAGCGATATAGGGTAATGTTTTGACAAGGTGGTTGTAGTGGTTAGGGTTAACCTATGGTGGGTTTGGAAGCATAGCTAAGGGCATAGTAGTGGTTGGGAAGAGTTAGGTTAAGGAGCTTGCATCATGGAGGAGTTATAGCGATGATGGTTTTTACTCGGGGAGCGGTCGAGTGGTAGGGAATTGTAGAGAGAGAGATGGAGAATTGTGATGTAGAGAGAGAGAGTTCAGGGTAGAGAGATAGAGACAAGGTATGATTTTCTGATGATTGTATCTATAATTAGAGGCCATTACTTATACTTGCTAAGCTCAGATCAATTTTGGCAAGCACTTTAATGGTGGATGCCGAGCTTGGCAAGTATTTTAATAGTAAAATGCGGCATTGACCATGAAGCCCGGGTAGTCTTCATTTAAAGAGAAAGTAGTATGATTTTAGTAATATGAGCTGTTGCAAAGATAGGATTATAGTGATTGGAAACTTCGATTTTTATCTATATTTGCTTAGGTTTACAGATTACTGGAATTTCAAGTCAAGGTCGTCTTTGATTTTCTGAAGACGATTTGATCCTCTAAACATCTAAATTGTGACGTGTTGTTAGACTAAATGCATACTATCCTAAGTAATCTTCATAATTTCGCCATTGAATTGGTGAAATAACAAAGATAAATTGATAAAAAAATGGTTAAGAAAAATTCACCCTGGGTTGGAAAGTAAAGGAAATGAGGGGAAAACGAAAGGAAATTGGGAAAGAGAAAGAAAGGGAGAGAAAAGGAGGCTAACGTGGCATTATGTTAGTCGTATTATCCAACCATAGCTTACTATGTATCCCTTCTATGATAAGTAGTAGCTGACATGGTACATATAGCTGAAGTGGCATGCTACGTGGCACTATGTCAACTATCATCCAATCCGATGGTGCTACATGTCAGGATATGTGGCACAGTGAACTCTTGATACATGGCGGCCTATTGTGTGCGTTTTGACGTAAAAAAGAATAAAAGGCATTTCCTACCTTTGGTAAGATTCGAACCCGAATCTCCATTGTGGTTATGCATATGTATTACCATCATGTCGTTGGCTTATGCCTTATTTATATGTACAATTAAATTATACATATTGATAGGATTTGGTTAGCATAGGCTAAATTCAAATCTAAGCTCAAGCCCTATGGCCCTTTCCTTATTATTAAAAAAAATTCTACTCTATTAAACCATCTACAAATTTATTATTTTTTAAATTTCCTAAATCCTCTATTTTTTTATTATTTTTTGTGACTTTTGAATTTTTTCTTATTATTTTTGCTTCTCCTAAATTTTTCTATTTTTTTGTATTTTCCCAAATCTTCTATTTTTTTATAATTTTTTCTACATTTCTTTTTTTATTTTTGGCTCTTCCTAAATTATCTATTTTTTGTATTTTTCTAAATTTCTTATTTTTTGTGTTTTCCTAAATTAAGACCCTTTATCCTATCCTAAAAATTTTGAAAACAAAAGGAGGCAAAAATAGGGTATCTACAACTGCCTTTCTTTATGGTGAAGTTTGACCAAAACTTTACCACAAAGATAAAAGAGACACTATTTTTTGCCCCAAGTATGGACTTCATTTTAAGAAGCACTACAGTAAGCTAGTTAGCTATCTTAGGCACGATTCACTAGGGATTTGGTAGAGAGAAAGGTAGTGCTCTAAGAGCTGGCCGAAAGACTAAATGAGGAATTGAAGCCTGGTTGTACCCTTATGAGTTGACGAACTAAGGTGAACATGTAAGTGTTCTTTAAGTTGGCTAAGACCCTAGAGAGATGTTGAAAACTTGATCGTGCATTTATGAGCTGACTAATCAATATGGGAGTGTCTTTAAGGGATAAAAAACCCTAAATTGGAATTGATTTAGAAGACCTAGTCATGCTCTTCTAAGCTTACTAAGAGTATCTCTTGGGGAGTAATAACCCTAAATTGGAATCGATTTGGAAAACCTAGTCGTGCTCTTTTGAGCTTACTTACCCAAACAGGAACGTCTCTTATGGACTAACAACCTTAAATTAGAATTGATTTGGAAGACTTAGTCGTGCTCTTCTAAGCTCACTAACATAGGTGAGAGTATCTCTTGGGGAGTAGTAACCTTAAACTGGAATCGATTTGAAAAATCTGGTCGTGCTCTTCTGAGCTCACTAACCTAAGCAGGAACGTCTCTTAAGGACTAACAGCCCTAAATTGGAATTGATTTAGGAAACTCGGTTATGTACTTCTAAGCTCACTAACCTTGGCAGGAGCATCTCTTGAGTACTAGCAGTCTTAAATTGGAATTGATTTGGAAAACGTAGTCGTGCTCTTTTGAGCTCACTAACCTAGGCGGGAGTGTCTCTTGAAGACTAGCATTCCTAAACTAGATATGACTTGGAAAACATCAAAGAACATCTTCCATTTCGATGGTTCATCATCTTCTCCTTTATCAGAATTTCCTTCAACTGCTTAGATATTTTCATCGGGGAACTTGACTTATGCTTCTTAAAGGGTATTATTAGAGTAATTTTGATACAGACTTATGGATGAACATACGAACCCAGTATCATACAAAACCAATGGATGGGTCCGAGCCGCAAGATGATTCTAAAAAGTAAATGATAGTCAATGGTTTAGCAATCCTATGTACTAACTCTACAGATATTATGCACTATAGAACTACACATAGACCTAAGACTAGCCGAATCTATTGCACCGATCTGAGTGATAAGGTTGCTCACCATAACCTTACTAAATGGATTGATAAGAGCGAGTAAAAGAGAGCTTTCCAAGAGAAAGGACACAAGGGTTTTTCATTAATTGTCAAAGTCTCCCTAAAAACCTATACAAGTATTCTATTTACACAAATAAAGTTGTAAATAAAATGACTAAAGGACGCCCTAGTGGCATTCCAGTAATTACAAATAATACATGAAGACAACTTAGGGAAAATACAAGAAATAGGAAACCTAAATAACATAAGTAAAATAGATAGTAAAGTGGGATCTTTAGGTGAAGGCTACTATTTTGGTTTCAAGGAGCCATAGGAGACTCTGAGGTTTTGATTTGTCCTGACCTAAGCTTCTGGAAGATTTTCCTTTGTCTGGGGCCGATTCGATATGATTGGGGCTGACCTGACATGTAAGTGCCGACTTTGCATGGCTAGAACGATTTGATATGGCAATGGCTAAGCTAGCATGACTGGGGCCGACCTTGCAAAGCTGGGCTGATCTGGCATAGATGTGGCTGGCTTATTTTATATGACTTGGTGCGGCTGAGCTGATATGTTATAGTTAAGCAACCTCGTCATGACTGAGCAGATTTGGGTCGAACAAACTCGATCAAGCAAATCGATCTCAATAAAGTAAAGCGGACGAGCAGGACAAGACAGTCTAGTATAGCTAATCAGAATAAACCCAGTAGAATATAATAAAGCTGATTATAGTAGGGCAGAATGGACCAAGTATAACAAGGAAGACCTGGCAAAGTAGGGCACAAATAGTAGGCTAGGATAGAACTTGTAGAGTACGTCGGGTCTTCCAATATTACCATAACTCATAGATAAGTCTATGGGAAGGCTTGTTTAGGGTAGAGTGGGGCGTACTCAGCATAACAAGGTATACCTAATAAAGTAGGGTAGGTTGTCCAACTCTTACATAGCTTATAAATAGGTTACCTATTCGTGTGGAGTTCACGAGTAAGCCTCTCATGTGATCTGAAACTTAGTGTGGCATCAGGTCGATACCTAAAATCCTATCAAATTCTCTACTAAATGATATGCTAAAACTTACCCCTTGACTGAATTCTAGTTCATGTACGTAATGCCGAACTCTGACAGTAACATTTGTCACTTTAAGATTTTGCCAATTAGGGCCGGTTTGTTTGCTAAGTACTTCAGGGGATCATATTGAGTCAATAATTCGACCTGGTAATAGAGCGTATATTATCTGAGTCAATGCATTACCCAAACTAAAGTACAATAGGTTCTTTCAACTTTCGAATATTTTTGTTCAGCTTTAGTAAATTTCTTAGTCAAGTAGTATATGGCTCGTTCCTTCCTTTCCTCATCTTTTTAGCAGAGCATACACGCCATGGATTCTAATAATATTGTCAGGTATAGAAATGAAGGCTTCCTTGGTTCTAGAGTTACCGAAATTGGAGGGTTCATGAGGTACTCTTTGATCATTATGAAGGTTCGCTCGCATTCTTCATCTTAGTTAATCTTAGTGTTCTTTTTTAACAACTTAAACAAGGAACGACATTTATCTATGAGTTGAGATATGAATTGGGCTATTTAGTTTAAATGGCCCAACAAACCTCTAATTTCTTTAAGTGTATGTAGAGGGGGCAAGTCAACTATTTCTTTGACTTTATTAAGGTCCACTTCGATGCCCCTTTGGCTGATTATGAAACCTAATAATTTCCCTAAAGTCACTCCAAAGGTACACTTCTCTACGTTGAGCTTCAATTGAAATTTTCTCAACTTATCAAACAATCTCCTCAAATTATCTACATGATTTTCTCCTTTTTTGGATTTTGCAATCATATCATCAACATACACCTCAACTTCTTTACGCATCATGTCATGAAAGATTGCAACCATGGCTCTTTGGTAAGTTGCCTCGGTGTTTTTAAGTCCAAAAGGTGTTACTCTATAGAAAAATGTGCCCTAAGTCATAATAAATGTGGTCTTAGGTTTATCCTCTTTAGACATTTGAATCTGATTATATCTGGTGAACCCATCCATGAATGAGAAAAGATAGTTCCTGGCTATGTTATTGACTAAAACGTCAATATAGGGCAAGGGGAAATTATCTTTAGGGTTGCTTGGTTGAGATCTTAAAAATCTACACATACTTTGATTTTTCCATTCTTCTTCATTACTAGCACAATGTTAGTTACCTACTAAGGATAATTAGATACCTCGATGAAATCGACCTCTAGTAACTTTCTAACTTCTTCCTTAGTTTTCAACAAGACATTCGGTCGAAACCTTTTTAGCTTCTGCTTTTTAGGTTTGATATCCTCTCATGTAGATAAGTGATGGACCACAACTGATGGATCTAATCCGAGCATATCTTTATAAGACCATGCAAATACATCTTGGTATTTAGATAGTAGTGTAGTCATTTCTGCCTTTTGTTCTTCTTTCAAATTCTCTCCATTTTTTAATATTTTGGTGTTGTCATCAATCCTAACATTAATCGTCTCAATTGACTCATCAATGAAAATTCTACTCATTTCATGTTTTTACTAGCTTTCTTGTACGTCACTGTGGTCATTGACATCACTCTTAATGACTAACTTAGTAGGGCTGGAGGTGATATTAATATTTTCATCGCCTATTTGTATGAGGTATCCATGGCCTTCATTCAAAATATTATATTTGGAAAAAAAAAAGGTATGTAAAGGAAAGAGTGTAAGTAAGGAAGGAAGAAGCGAAGAGAAATGAGATTAATTCTTATTTAAAAGAAATTCTTTTAAGTATAATATTATAGAATAAAGGTAATTATGAAAAAACTCTATAAAATGCTAAACCGTGATTCATCCTTTACCTTATAGAAGACTTATTATTATTCATAGGGATGGAGAACCAATTATTCAGGTGTTCTCTTTGGAAGGCTCTGAATTCTAGACATTAGCTCGGATGAAAGTTTTTGACAACAGTGGGAAGGTCATCAGGGCGCAATAAACTTGTCACCTCTTCTACCCTTGGCTTGCATTTTTTGCAACTCTTCCATTGGAGTTGGGATGTAATCGAGCCTATAGGTACCAACTTGGCCCTCCTTGAATCTTTCATCTTTCTTTTAGTTCTTTTGGTTAGTAATCATACACACTTCTTTAAAAATTTAGAGCCCAAAGTCTTTTTGCTCCTCAATGCCAATATAGGGTATGGCCATTTCCTTATATATTTTGTAATCCTGGTCACCTAGAATTGTTATGACTTTGCCATTTGAGATGAACTTAACCTTTTGGTGAAGACTTGAAGGTATGGCCTCTGCTAAATGTATCCATAGTCTTCCTAATAACAGGTTAAAGGTCCTTGGGATGTTAAAGACTTGAAATTGGATGTTGAAAGTTTGTAGGCCAATATCAACCAGTAAGTTGATCTCCCTTATAATTTCTCTTTTGGACCCATCAAAAGCCTTGATTATTGTTGAACTTGCCTTAATAGTGGTCATATTGATGCCCAATAGATCTAGGGTGGCGAGAGGGCAGACATTCAAGGATGATCCATTGTCAATGAGGACTTTTGCTGTGATGATGTTGTTCACCCTCATTATTATGAAGAGAGGCTTGGTGTATTGGTTACCTTCCTCGCCTAATTCCTCGACGGAGAAAGAAATCTGATCTATGGTGAAGATAGAGTTGGTGACAAACCATACTCTTTTAACCGGTATCTCACGAAGGACTTTGACTTGCCTCTAAGTTTTGAATAAAGCTTCTTGCTAAGGTTCGGACGCCATCAATGAACTCATTAGAGATATTTGTACTAGAGTTTTAATGAGTTGATCCATTATTTTATACTCACTAGACTTGATTATTTTGGTAAAGGTAGACAATTCTTCTTCGTATACAACTGGTTCATTGTTTAGCCTTTCCAACATAATTTTCTTTTTCAAGTACTCATTTGGGTTGTAAATTCTACTAGAGTGGGTAATCTCTCCTACAAGTGAGTTCGATTACCCTTGATTTACTGCTTGGTAGTTGAGAGGGGCAGTTTTATAATTTTTAGGGGCTATAGGCATATAGAAGGTATACCTTTTAGTCTGTGGAATTTGCTTCTCCTCTTGTTTGTAGAATCTATAGACCCTAGGCTCTCGGTTGGAATCGATCATGTTAATGGTGGGATCTGAATCGTCAAATATCATATTGATGATGGGCCCATGGTTAGGTAAGGGGTTATTATTGACGTTTAGAACTGAAGCCTCTATAAAGTCTAGGTAAATTGTGCCTTCATCGATTAAATCCTAAATTTTATTTCTTAATCTCTAGTATGATTTTGCTAAATGGCCCACTTACCCCAGGTGATTTGATTCCTTACATTGGTATAAAAAAAATCTTAGGCTGTACCTTTCATTGGGTGGCTTAAATTGGAGCAAATTATCCTTTCTTAGCTTTTTGAGTATTTGACTGAAGGGGATAGGTATTTTGGTGAACTGCCTTAGGACCCTGTTGACTTGTGGTTGGCTTCTGAACTATTGCTGAGCGGGTAGAGGATTTGCCTTAAAAGAGACTCGAGCATTAGGTCTGGTATTCAAATTGACCATGTTGATAGTAGCTTCTTCGAGCTTGCTGGTGGTGTTTAATAGAGGGTGGACTTTTGTTTGATGGTTCTTGTAACTTGCCAGAGGAGATGGCATTTTCAATCTGACACCCTGTTACTACTTCTTTTGCAAAACTAGCGGAGGCTTACTTGATCAGGTGAGAGAAGTAGGGTCTCTCAAGAGTGTTGATAAAATCTGAAGTTAGCTCTTTCTTAGTCATGGGGGTGGATAATTTTGCAACTAAGGACCTCCACCTTTAGGCATATTCTTTAAAAGATTTATTGTGCCTCTTCCTTAAGGTAACTAAATCTGTCATGGTCGGAACCACTTCAACATTGAACCTATATTACTTATAAAATGCCTTAGCTAACTTCTCCCATGTGTTTATTTGGTTTATATCAAATTGGGTATACCAGGTCAAAGTAGGGCTCGTTAGGTTATCTTAAAAAGTTTAGACCATAAGCTGGTTAAATTGTACATATTTGCCTCATCTTTCGCACGTATAGTCTAGTGTGTAGTTTAGGGCACCGAGTTCTATTATACTTCTTCAAGTTAGGTACTTTAAATTATTCTCAAAAGCTTCCATAGTCATAAGCAAAGAAGTCTGTTATACCAGCCTACTTGAATCCGTCATACCCTTTAAGCATTTTATTTTTCTCAGTGATTTGTTGGGTTAATCGCTTCTCAAGCTCTTTCAATTTGTCTTGATTAGCTTCAGGCTTTGGGCTGATTGGAAATGAGTAAGTGTTTGGCTTGAAAGTTGAGTTAACCTTCGGATAGACTGCTTCTATCTGAAAAGATTCAAAAGTCCAGTTGACTTTATGGTAGGCTTCTTTTGCTTTAAGAGGTGGGGCTTTAGCATTCTTTCCATATCGGGCTTTAAGTTTTCTTCATTTGATGGAGCTGTGGACTTGAGTAAGGTGATGCTATCAGCAAAGAAGCTTAGTGGATCTACAATCTTCCCTATTATTTGTTCTAAAGAGAAAAACCTTAGCTCAATAAGATCAACAACTTCGGGTTGACACTACTGTTGTAGGTGTTGATGTTGTCGTTTCCTTAGCTAGCTATTTTGGTTTAAGAGTGAGTTTAGATAGGACTTCTTTGGAAGGTTTTATGCTTGGGAGCTTCCTTGGCGACCTGGTTTAAGATCACTTCTCAACAAGTTAACACATGAATATTTTTAAAAGAGATGAATGAAAAATAAAGAAACGTATAGGAATGCGAAGATGCATGGCACACAGATGTAGAGAAATAGAATAGATGAATAACCAGCAAGATGGTAATTTTTATTATTTTATAGCTTTCGGAGTTCCCTTTTACATTATTTGAAAAAGAAAATATGTTTGTTTCTTAAGAGGAGTATTTCTATCTCTAAATGTTCTTCTAGCGCTTTCCCTTTTTCCGCTTACTAGGTCTTGTCGGTGCTTCCTTCCTCTTTTCTAGGCTAGACTCTTCTATTTCTTCAAGTTCTTTGAGCCTTTTCTAGGTCATCCTTAATTGATGTTCTAAGGCCCGAGAATGTTGTCTTGATTCTTGAAAAAGATCCTCCCACATGTCCACTCTTCATAGATTACTTCTTTATAGGGTTGTACTTGGTCCATATAGGTCTTAATTTCTGGATTTGGTTTAGCTAGTGTAGGTTGGATGATCTCTGGTGCTCGATATTGGATCTCTCCTGCTTTATGGAGTTGATTGTACAAATACCATATGCTTGTCCACTTCTATTAGCTACCCTCCTAAATCGATGTTTGGGCTAACAGTCCTTGTTTCTCATAATTGTTTGATTGCTTGGAGTTTAGACATGTTTTGTGGTAATGGAATTTGAAGGTCTTCATAATCTAAGGTCGTGATATCTAATGGAGGCTAGTAGACTATATCTTAGATACCCCCGAATTGTTTGATCATATTGTTAAGCTAATAGCTTGTGTACAATTTTATCCCGATTAGGGGTATTGCTTGATAATAATTGTAAACTAGGATTACCTTTTTGAAGTTGCTCCATCTTGCTGTCTATAAGATATCGATGACTTGGAAATTTTGCAATACTTCTACCTATCAATAAGTAGACTTTCCTTCTAAGAGATGGACCTTATCGACAAAAGAATTGATTAGATTAATATTATGAGAAAATTTTCCTCAAATCAAATCAAGCCCATAACACTTCATGTAGCTTATAAACCATACTGTTAGTAATGCTACACTAGTCTTTAGTATACCATCATTCTTTTCTTTTTAAATGTTGAGGCTTCTGATTTGTTCTTTGAGGAAGGCCGGGACATATGATTTAACTTCAAGAAACTGGCCAACTAATTCACTGAAATGGATGAGGAACTTTCTATTAAGGAATAGGAGAGTCCCAAATGTAGGTAGGATAAAGGCTTTTATCTTGTTCTGTCCTTAGTCTTTAAGATTGTCATAGAAGATGCCTTGTTGGTTGGATTTAAGCTCAATCGAGAACTAGGCTTTTAAGTCTTCTAATTTGATGTAGTTCCCATTACAGCTTTTGACGGCTTTGTTCACTTCATCTTTTCTGATCCCTAGGAATCTTAAAAAGGCATTCACTGGTTCAACTTCCAAATTTTAGGTGTATATATTTTATAAGGAAGGGGCTTGAAGTACTTGGGTGTACTTTTCAAGTGTTAGACTAATCAAGTGAGGCCCAACTTGAAAAGCCACTTCTTTAGGTTCCCAAAAGTTGGTCAGGACCCTAATTAAATTAATTTCTATTTTTACCCTGGGAAGTGATAGAATGGGCCTGATCTTGCTGATGATGGTCTCTTGTTCCCTTGGATTAAAGTGTTGAAACCATTGGTCTATGATGGGCTTGGGGCTGATGGGCTTACCAACGAACTTTTCCTTGAAGTAGATAGAGTTGGGTGAATGGGCTATTTCTTAATTTGAGTTACAAAAGGAAAAATATGTTGCAAGATTGACCAATCGTTATTTAGAATAAACGAAACCTATTTATAACAATTCTATGTTTACAACATATTTACAAGGAAAATCAAGAAAACTCTAAGCCGTTATATATTTTCATTCTCATCTCACTTGATTATTTATCAATTCCGGATGTCATAAATGTATAAAGGGTGGGTTCTATAGGTCCTTAAGCTTGTGTGACCTTACTTGTTAAAAAATACTTTCATTGGTCACATTAAGTTTAAGTGAAGGTGGCCTAATCAACCTTGAGCGGTGATTACACCACAACACCTAGAGCCTACCCAATTGTCCCTCCATCCTAAGATCCTAATGTGGTTTGGGTTTGACTGTTTTTATCACACGTTTATAGAAACATAAATCCTTCCCCCTAAAACCCACAAAAACGTTAGTTATGGTACAAATAATAATGAATTAATAAATGAATAAGTAAATAAATTACACTTAATAAGGTGATTTTTAGAGATTAATTTTAATTTTGGAAAGTTGAATGGCTAACTTTCTTGACGTCTCCAGTGGAGTCACCAAGTTGTTACGCCTAGTTTTTCTCTCGTTTTTTTTTGTAAATAAATCGTCTTTAAACTGATCAATATTAAACGCTACTTGTTTAATACTGACCCTAGATTAGGGTTTAAAGAAAACAGATTTTTTTTTTTTATATATTTTGAAAATGTTTTTAGAGTCACTACCCAACTAAAGTTCGAAAAATGAGTTAAATTATAACTAATTGAGTGGATTTGTTATAATTTAGATACTGATATTCCCAATTAAACTAATTTTGTAAACAGTTTTAGGAACCAGAGAAATAAGTCTAGGAGTTAGGATTTTTAAACCCTTATGGGTACTATCGACTTTCCAATTTTAACCTTAATTTTAAAAATCACCTTTCAAAAGACTACTCTATAAAGCGAAACTCAATTGTTGGTTAATGAATTGAGTAATTTAAACTAAAAATGGAAAAATAGGTTTTTTTTTTCGTCTTTTATCGTTGCCTCATATATGCCTATGTACCTGCTATTTAGGATTAAATGTACGTAGTTCTTTCATAAAACTTTAGCAGGTTGTTTTTTTTTTAATTAAAAAAAATGGCTAAGTTTAGGTTTTTGAACTAATTTGAGTTTACTTAAGGAAATTTTCTTAAGAAAAGGGTTCTGATTAAGGCTTTTGGAAATTTTAAAAAAGGTTATAATTTTGAAAAGGATGATTTATTTTTATTTATTTGGAAAATTTAATTTTCTAAGTGGCAAAATCCTTTTTATTATTTGGTCAGTTTACTTTATTTGATTTTCTATTTTCATTTTTATTATCCGTTATTATATTTCCTTTTATTTATTCTTATTTAAGCCTTAACCGAAAATGAGTAAATAAAAAAAAAAACATAACTAAGCTATTATACCTTCCTTTTTTTTTTCTTTTTCTTCTTTTTTTTTTCTTTATTTACAATTACAATTACAATGAAATAAATAAAAAAAAAAAGAAAAAGAAAAAGAGGAAATAACAACAATAATTCGAATTGGAGGAGGGTCGGACTAGGGAGAGGTGCACGAATAGGGTCCTGGAGCGGGTTGGTTAAGTCGAGGGTTGGAGCTCTACGGGTCACCTATCCAAGTCACGTAAGAAGAACTTGCAGCAATTGTTAGGGGGTTGATTCCACTCAATTTGGCGACCAAAGCGAAGGGGAAAATAGGGTTTTATGTGTTTTGAATTAGGATTAAGGGGGGTAGAACAAGTGGTATAGCCTAACTTGGCCGTTGGGGGCGGTTTTAGGATGACGTGGTAGTAGTAGTGGAGTTGGTTGATGGTGGTTGAAGGTGATTTACGATCGAAAAGGGTTGGGTTATATGTTTTTGGAGGCTACCAATACAGTCGTAGCTTCAACTTCAACTGTAGAGCAATGTAGGGTGGTGTTTTAACAAGGTGGTCACGGTGGTTAAGGTTTAGCTATACTAGGTTCGAAAGTTGATGTAGGCAAGTGCAACTATCAGTTTATAATATAATGGATTAAGTCTAAGTATCGATCCTATAGAGACACTGATTACTAGTACTCACTAGGTCTCTATTATCTAATCGACAATTTACATTTCAAGAAACTTAAAGAAGTAACTTTAAATTACTACTAAAACTAAATTAAAGATTAACTAAGACACAATTTAAGAATTAACAAGAAAGTAATTCAAGATTCAACGTTGTACCTAGATCTTGTTTCCCCTAGATCTAATATGTGATTTTCGTAAAGATAATCTAATTTATTCTTTAATTTTTCTTAATTGGGAGAATTTTCTACTAAAATTAATCACTTTCTTAAGCTAATTAACCCTAACTCTAAAATCACCTATTAGAATCTCTTCTCAATTGCATGACTTAAGATAACATTATTAAATAATGAATTCTCTATGCTTTAAATTGAAATCTAAAAGAATCTTGCAAATTATCTTTAATGTTGCAACAATTCTTATCAACTATGCCTAGATCTAATCTTATAAGAAATCATTTGATTTTCTTATAAGATATCAAATTCTAGATTACTACCCACGGAAATAATAACTTAAATTATGAAGTAAACATAGTTGAATCGAGAAAATAATAAAGAAATAAATTAGTCAATACTAATCATGTCACATGAATAGATCTAGATTCCACAAAACCTAGATACCAAATATCTACTTACTATACATCCTAAAATAATAATCTAAAAACAAAGAGTAGAAAAGAATAGAAAGAAGTATCATGAAATCCAAACAAAATTGAATCTTGAAATTTTCTCTGCTCCTTGTTTTCTTGATTGTTCTCAGCTTCTAAAACTCCCTAAAAGTCGTGTTAAAAAGTTCTCTTCAATAAGCCTTAACAAGGCTTTATAAATGAAGAATTAAAAAAATAGGTTGGTTAGAAAAGACATGATCAGGGACACAATCATGTCTTTTGATTGTGTAACAATCTGTGCTTCACGTTTGTCTTTTTTTTTTTTTTAAACTTAGAAATGATACGATCGATGACATGATCATGTGTTTTGGTTGTGTCCTAGGCTGTAACAGTAGAAAATTAACTCCAATGTTGCCTAGAAATGACATAGTCATGTCATTCGGCTGTATCAATCTTCAAGCCTTCATAACTTACTTATTTTAGTTTCGATTGGAGTGAAATTTATTTCTATCTTCTTGTTTTCTCACGTGGATTATTTCAAAACCTAGAAAATAAAATTTTACTTAATTAAGTATTATTATCTAAAAATATACTCAAATATCAAGGAGAATCATAAAAAATTACTAAATAAAATATGTGCAATTACAAATTCATCAAACTTTCCCATACTTAAAAATTTGCTTATCCTCAAGCAAATAAATTAAAGAAAAATCAAGACAAGAATTCTTAAGTTAAAAACCATCATTGCTTAAGAAACCGGCCAAAAATTACACTTAACCCAGAAAGATTCAACTTATAAATCCAATCAATTTTCTTTAAATAACTTGCTTAACTCTTATACTCAATCTTTTTTTTTCAATGTCTAAAGGACATAAAGTACTAGAGTTTATAAGCTAATCTATGTAAATTCAAGTTTAATTGGATCATTTAATCAAGGATTTCGTACTCAAGATCATATTTAACATCTGACCAATCAAGAAAGAGGCATGAAAATTTTAATCTATTTAGCTAAAATGTATACAACCTTCTCTTCAATCTCGTTAGGCGCTATAATTCAAAATAAACACATATTATATCAACTCATCCTCTGATCCTCCCTTTAGTTCTTGCTTTAGCTGGAAGGCTTAAATTCACTGAATTTATGTTATTAATTAAGCACATTATTCAAGGACAATTGTATTGGCAGTAGGAAAGGATCTCGCTCTTCTGATAGACTAAGATCAATCCATACTAACTTATTCTTTAAATTTACTTTGGCATTGGCACAGGAATTTAACCTTGCTCTTCTAAGGGACCAAGGTGAATTCTTACCAATTTTGCCTCTCTTTTTTTCATTTTTATATTATATCACTTTCTACCTTCAACAATTTTTACTTTTCTAGGGTTTCTTAAAAGACAAATTTCATTTGTTTGTTTATTAAGGATTATAGAGCTCTAAAGTCATTTAAAAGGAAAGTATACATGAAAGTAAGCTTAAAAAATAGTCATGACTAACTCCTAACTAGTGATATTGCTCTAATCCTAAGTCTTAAAATTCTAGGCTAAATAATCTGTAACTTTACTCCACAAAGATTTCACCTATCAACTCTGACTTCGTGTAAATTAAACATCAAAGATCAAGTATTCAAATAACATTCAACTCAGTAGAAGTTATCAATTTCCAAATAATTGTAAGTCAATAAAACAATAAAATTGGGTTAAATGCGAAAAAACTGGTCTCCTAAGTAACAATAGTTTCTTTAAATTTCTATATCCTCTTCCCTATACTTAAAACCATACATTGTCTCTAATGTACGAATTAATTACATAATGGAAAATGTATCAATCATGATGGTCATGGTTAAGATGATATAAAAATGGGAAAGAAAAACTGACACTCCCATGAAAATTTGAGTAACATAAATGCACAAAAGCCATAAGTTATGAAGTTTGAAGTAGTCCAAATCAAATGCAATCTCCAACATGAGCTTTAAAGTTCTAAGACATCGACTCCACAATCCTCCTAATCGGAGGCATCATCCATGAAGTTATCTACGTCCTCATTATATTCTTCATCCTCTTCTTCCTCATCTCTTTCCTTTGAACTTGTAGTTTAGCTATTGCTACCATGTTTCTCTATAAAAGGAAACAAGATTCAAGTCAAATTTCCAATACACCAAAGTTTCCCAACACTTAGAATAAAGAAATAAACAAAAAATCATGACTAAGTATGGAAAATAAACACTATAACTCATTGAGGAATTTTGTCAAACACTTGGCATGCATGCAAAATGTAGTTGTGTTCTTGAGAAATCTTTCATGCAATCCTAACAACTATTGTTACAAAAGAATTCCAAGCATGCTTAAACTCCTAATTCCTCAATGACATGAATCAATAGCACTAGTATGTTAATTAAACACTAAAGCTCTAAGTGTTAAATTGAAGAAAAATGTATATGAAGTAATGAAGTTTAGCACTTCAACTCAAACATTCAGGAATCACATGCCTATAGTAAGATACTACAATTGATATAATTGTATCACAACCCTTATTTTGCAAACCTAAAGATTAGCTCCAATTTAAAAATATGTCGTGTTCATCATACACATCACTATCTAAATACTAAATCAAACAACATCCATCATAACCCACACTTACTAAATAGAATCATGCAAAAGCCCTAAGAAAAAGTGAAATCCAAATAAGTTCTTCCATAAAAAATTTAAGAAAAACGAGAAATATCAAAATTTACTAGAGTAATTAAAGTGAGTGCACTTGGGAAAATGTGAATTGGTGTGAGTGATGGATTATGAATTAAAGATGGTTGTGAGTATGTTCTTTTATGTGTTTATGCATGAGTGAAATAGTAGATGATAGGAAAATAAAATCTTGTGTGTATTTGTGTAGAAGAAGCGAGGAGAAGTGTTGAAAAAAACTTGTTGGGTGTAAACTTATATAGTAGGCACAATACGATCGGAGATATGACTGTGTCTTACGGTCGTGTATCTTTCTATGGCGTAACCAAAACTTGGCCTGGTACTGACATGGTTCGAGACACGACCGTATCTCTAGATCGTATAACCTTCTGTAGTGCGGTCGTGAAGCATGCCTGTAATTGACACAATTTAAGACACAATTGTATCTTTAGACTGTATAGTGTACTATTTTGCATTTTTTTTTAATTTTATTATTTTTATTTTAATTTATGTATGCCTAGCCTAAATGCATGAATTCAAGAATAAAATAAACCTAAAGAAACAAAAGTATTAAACTAAAAAATGAACCAAAGAAATCTAATGCAAAAGATTAAACTAAAAGGAAAACTTATTATGTTGCGCTTATCAATTTTGAAATTTCATTTAACTTCCGGGGTGCTACCCTAGAAACCCCATACGGGATGCTGTCCCCTTGACCCTTACCTACTAATTAGCTAGTGGGACCACTGTATGCGTAGCGCAATATAAAAGTGAACTTAATCCTAAAAAGAAAAATAAAAGTGTTAAAGTGCTAAGATAAATAATAAAAAACTACTAAAATAACCTACTAGCTAAAAAGTAAAAATAACTTGAGTTGCCTCTCAAGAGTGCTATATTTAACGTTGATAGTTCGAAGGGATGCATGGTGTTACTATTTAAGGCTTTCTCTAACACACAAAAGGACCGTATGATACTTACTGTCCTGCCTCTATAGTAGTAAGCAATCAAGCCTAACTTGCACGAAATGCTAGCCAACAAGGCCTAAACCTATAAGTAACATAGATAAGGAAGAAAGCCAATAGAATATAAGAGGCATAGGTACGAATGGAAAAATAAATAGTACACTTTTATTAATTTTGACAGTGATACAAGGCTACAATGTATGTGCATGAGGGTAATGTATATGTAATAGGTGCCGTCAGTTGTGATTAACCAATGTGATGAGTAAAAGCTTCAATCTAGAAGAGTACTCACACCTCCATAAAGAGCTTTACGGACATTTTTAGGTCTGGTAAGAGGAGACATTAAAACCGATGAAATAGCACTACTTTCTAAAAGTAGAAATTTCTAATAATAGCAAGGCCCTAACTAAAATGAAAAAAAAAAAGAAGTCTCCCCTTATGTTACAATATGTATAAAAGAATAACTCCTTGCTAGTACAATATTGATGTCCTTGTCAATTTGTACTGGAGCTTAGATCTAGTGATGGAAGTCTTTTGGCTGGCAAGGTTGGCTTTCTCTTAGATAAGGGCTTAAGGTCTTCTTTAGTCTCTAAGTTAGTATGTTCTTCTCCTTGATCTCTCTACTTGACCAAATATTCTTTATGTTCTTCTCTTGTGGCAGGATCTCTAACTTTTCGCTCTGCAAGGATGTCTTCCACGGCTTGACTCAAGTTAAAGTTGATGTTGATGTGTGACTACTTAGACAAATTATGAGATGGGTCTTCCATGTCTGGATAATATGGCTTCAAGACATTGCCGGTTGCTCTTCAAATCTTCGAGATGATAGGAATCGGACTAATGTACTTCTAAATCAATCTATTGTCCTTATTCCTCAATGATTTGACTTGTTTTGGAAGAAGCTTTATGAGGACCTGATCTCTAACATTAAACCCTCTAGGTCGGCAGTTCTAATTTGCCCATTTCTTCATCCTCTTCGAAGTCTTCTCAGGGTACGCTTTAGTTACGTTTGAACTCTACTGCCATTCCCTGGTAAACTGATAAGCTCTTGGGCATCTCCCATTATATGGTGTTGCTACTGTGTATGGTAACAGTGGTTACTGACTCGTAATAATCTTTATAGGGCTCTTGTTGGAAGAAGAGCTCTACTAGATGTTAAAACAGAACTAGGCGATATCTAGCAAGTCAACCTAATTCTTCTGGTTGGCATTGACAAAGTGCCGAAGGTATTCCTCTAGCAAACTGTTGAATCTCTTTGTCTGCCTATCACTTTACGGATCGTAACTAGAGGTTATGCTCAGCTCGAAACCTAGGAGATGGAATAACTTTATCTAAAACTTCCCTATAAACTTAGCGTACCTATCACTTACAATATTCTAGGAGCATACCCTAAAACTTCACTACATGCTTAAAGAAAAGCTGGGCTATCTCTTTTACGCTTGAGCTCTTCATGGTAGGAATGAAGGTAGCATACTTAGAGATCCTGTCACCAATAACAAAAATGGATGAGTACTCCCTTACTTTTGGTAAGGAAGTGATAAAGTCTATGGAGATGCTCTCCCATGAGCAAGATGGTATTGGAAATGGCTCCAATGGGCCTATCATCTTCTACCTCTTAACTTTGTCCTATTAGTAGGTTAAATAAGTCTTCATATAACACATCACATCTTCCTTCATATCCGACCAGTAATAGCTTTGCTTTAATAAGCTTAATGTCCTCTACCAACTGGGATGTCTAGCTCATAGAGAATCATAGTACTCTCTCATGAGTGCCTTTCTTAAGCTACTTACCTTTAGGACATACAACTGGTGCCCCTTTATGTAGATGAGGTCGCCTTCTACCCAAAATTTGTGAGTCTTCCCTTCCTCAACCAACTAATTGAGATTTTTTGCCATTAAGTCTTAACCTATATGCTGCTTGATCTACTCTTGAATTGAAGTTAAGATATGACTCGCTGATTGGTGTACAATTTGTGCTAAGGATGCTAAATTGGCTCGCCTACTTAAAGCATTTGCTACCTGATTAGTTTGCCTTCTATTGATAGGACCAGATACCAACCTAATAATGTGTCAAGTTTTGGACTATATGGGAGGCCCATTTATAAGCTCCTTGCGAATGGATGGCCAGTTTATAAGCTCTACCAATGCTCGACTTCCTGTCCTACTCCGTTGGGTTTGCCTTGCAATACTGTATATACCCTACTCTATCCTGTTTAAGCTCTCCCATAGACTTATCTATGCACTCTAGCAATATCAGAAGATCTAACGTACTCTGCAAGTTTTATCTTGGCCTATTATCTGTTCCCTATTTTGCCAGGCCTTCTTTGCTATACTAAGTTTATCCTGCCCTTCCAACTTAGGTCGGCCAGTTCTTCTTTATTTGGTTGGTCAACCTAAAACAGGTTAATTACGTCCATATTAAAACGGTTTGGCCATATAGGTTAGCCACTGTCATGTCAAGTCAGCCTCAGATCGATCATTACCATATCAAATTAGCCTAGCCATTTAAGGCCGGCTACGGGAATGTCAGTTCAGCCGTGGACATGTCAAATCGGCCCTAGACAAGACAGGTCATCCAAAATCAAGTCTGCCTAAATCAAAGCTCTAAAGTCTCTAACAACTCTTCTGAATCAAACATTAGCCCTCACCCAAGAAATCTCATTCGACTATTTATTTTACTTATGTTATTTAGATTTCCCATTTCTTGATTTTTCCCTTAGTTGTGCCTCATGTTTCTTTGTGATTACTGGAATGCAACTAGAGCATCCTTTAGTCATTTTCTTTGCAACTTTACCCCTTTGTATAAATAGGACACTTTGTATAGGGTTTTAGATAAACTTAACATATTAATGAAAAACCCTTAAGTCTTTTCCCTTAGAAAGCTCTTCTCTATCCGCTCTTATCAATCCCTTTAGTAAGGATTGTGGTGAGCAACCTTAGGCTTAGTATCTGTACATCATATCGGATACTAGCCTAAGTCCGTGTGTGATTATATGGTTCGTCAAATCCGTAGAGTTAGTGTATGGGATTTGCTAAACCATCGATTTCCATTTATCTTGCAAACCATCTTGTGACCTGGACCTAACCATTGGTTTTTGTGTGATATTAGGTTCGAGTATTCGAGTGTTCATCTTCGAATCTGTATCATCTTGGTATTAGAGTACGGTTCCAATAGGGAGCATGTGAAGTTGTTGTAAAGATTTGTTCATGTTTGCTGATTAATGATTGTTGTGTTCCTTTCATAGATACTGCAATTGGTTTGATTGGAGTAAGTTTTGAAAATCTTGAGCAACGAGTTAGAGATTTGTGGGTCAATAAGTCTGGTTCCTATTATGCTTTATTGAACTTTGTTCTCCATAGCAAAAACAAAGGAGGGTCATTTATGTGTACACCTATGCATTTGAGTCATATTGGCCACGAGTTGGAGTGACGTTGTACTATTGTAGTGGTAGTGGTTGGAAATTAAAGTTTTGCAAGTCTGGTACTGTATTAGTGAAGTATGCGATTGGGTTACGTATGTTAGGATAGACACTGTGTAGGGTTTTTAAGTCACATAACCATAGCTACAAAAATTATAGGGGATTCTAATTGGATGCCTTAAATTGAAAAGTGGGTGTTCGATTTTTTGGCAAACATACTCAAATTCTATGGTTTGGGTCATTAAATTTGGATGGAGGGTCGTTTAATGGGATTCTTTCGTGTTATCATAAGAACAGTTAGTGGAACGTATTGTGGCTGCTCGTATTAAAGCTGTAGTTTTTTATATTAATTTAATAGTGTTTGGTGGTTGTTAGTTGCAGAGCCTTTGTTGTTACAATAGTAACAGGCGGTGGTGGTTTTCTTAAGTGTTACGCTGGTCAATATGGTACTAGTGGTGATTATAATTATGCTAGTAGGTTGTCTTATTATCTTGGGGATTGTAAGTATGAGTGTCTAAACTAAGCCGATGATGTGTGGTCACTAAGTACTGAGTTATTGTACTTTGTAGAAGCTATCTGAGTTACTGTGTTGATCGGGCTATTGTAAGTTTCTAACCAAGTTGTCATTTTGAGAGGCAACCGCCAAGCTACTGGTCATGTGTTGTAATAATAGTAGATGCGCCTAATTATTAGTGTTGAAGTAGTGCTTGTCCGATGAAAGAGGTAGGCTAGTAACCAAGGCGAATTGAGAATTGTATAGTTGTAGAGACTAGTATCCAAGCAATTCAAGGTTACTTATTGTGAGTGTGTCGAGGTAAAGTGACAGTACAGTGGTGTGAGGAGTGGTATTCTATGAAGAAGCTGTATTTTTAAGCTATTTTGTTCAATTTCTGAGTTGAAACTGAAGATTCGAGCTGCTGTATTCTTGAAATACCAAGCATTGGATAGTCTTGGTCATCACAGACAAGGTTTCTCATAAGCATAGCTAATATGTTGAATTGGTGTCACAATTCAACATAGCTTATGACATTCGAGGAAGATATGGTTATGACTATGACTATGAAGATATAAGGTCGGGAATAACTATGTTTGATGGTTTTGAACCCCCGAGCGAATACTTGGATTAGGAATTTCGAGTCAATAAAGTCTTTGAAAAGTATCCATGTCCTGAACATGACATGGAATATATCATAGAGGATCAACTTCAAGGCCTTGCTAGGATTTGGTAGAAGAATGTATTAAGGTAAGGGATCTTAAGAGGGGCGAATACTACATGGAGCTCAATGAGACCTGCAATAAGAGAAAAAATTGTATCCCCATCATATCAAGATGAGTTATATGAAGAGCTATCTACCTTAAGGCAAGGACAAATGAGTGTCCAAGAATTTCCTAGGGAATATAAGGCACCCCTAAGCTGATGTGAGTTGTATGAATCTATTTTGTATACTATCTCGTGATTCATAAGATGATTGAGGCCGAAGATTGCCCGATGTGTTAATCCCTCAGGAGTAAGAAGCTTAAATGAAGCTATTTGACTAGCCTTAAGAGAAGAATTTGCCATTGGTATCGACCATTATGATGTGCAAAAAAAGTTAGAGGTTATACTTGATCAGCTTGAGAAACTGAGAGAGGAAATGAGGCAGCAAAGGGACAATCGGATAGAGGAGACCGACGAGAAGGATGTTCGAGGAAAGAAAGTTAAGGAAGAAGAGGTAGAGGATGCTGGAGAGACAAGCCATAGAGGTGAGGTAGACCGAGCTAAATTGCGGTTGAGCCCCTATGTTCTGGAAGAGGTTCCGTTACCCATTATAAGCTACATATGGTAGCTCCAGGAATTACTACGTTTGCCTTCTTCATATTAGAATCTTACGTCTTAATCATTTGATAAGTTTACATCATACTGATATGAGCAATTATAACGTCGCACCTATGAGCTATTATCGACTATCGATTGGAGTTTATCAGGGTTGAGGTAATGGATACATGTATTGGGGATATATCATGTTAACTTTTGGTACTTTCGTGTTGGAAAGATTTGAAGTATGTAGATGGGAAGAGGAGGAAGAATCAATTTACGAAGAAGCAAGTGGGATGCTAATTATAACAAATGAGGAGCCTATGGTATTCAAGCTAGCTGGGCTTGAAGAGGTAGAAGTACTTGCAATTGATGAGCCATCTTACATCTTGTCAACATAAGACCTACGAGCCCATGATCCTTTGTATGACCTTAATATAGTGTTACTTCCAATAGATGCTCCCTCCATTTGTCATAGACTCTATCAATTGGTGTTTGACCTCGAAGGGATTTAGAGCCACCAACTGCCAATTTTTAGGTTGAAACTCTTTAAGAGCTAGAGTCATCACTAACCGACGCTCCCTCTACTCGTCATAAGCGTTATCTATTGGTGTTTGACCCTAGAGGGATTTAGAGCCACCAACTGTCTTTTTCAGGTTGAAACTCTTCAAAGAGGGAGGGAATGGTAGGACCCCCAAATACCAACCCGATGACATATCAGGCTCTAGACTATATAGGAGGCCCATTTGTAAGCTCTGTGTGAATGGATGGCCAGTTTATAAGCTTTACCAGTACTAGAGGGCTTGTCCTACTTTGTTGGGTTTACCCTGCAATGCTATATACGCCATACTCTATCTTATCCGAGCTCTCCCATAGACCTATCTATGAACTTTGGCAGTATCAAAAGATTTGACATGCTTTGCAAGTTCTATCCTAGCCTATTATCTGTGCCTTGTTTTGCCAAGCTTTCCTCACTATGCTAAGTCTATCCTGCCCTTCCAACTCAGCTTAGCAAATTCTTCTCTATTTGGTTGGTCAGCCTGAAACAGGTCGACTACATCCATATCAAAATGGCTTGGCCATGCAGGTGAGCCACTATCATGTCAAGTTGGCCTTAAATCGATCACTACCATGTCAGGTCACCCTGGCCATTCAAGGTTAACTACAACAACATTAGTTTAGCTGCAGAATGTCAGATTGGCCCTAAACAAGACAAGTCATCCAAAATCAGATCTGCCTACATCAAAGCTCTAAAGTCTCCAACAACTCTTCAAAATCAAACATTAGCCCTCACCCAAAAAATCTCATTCAGCTATTTATTTTACTTATGTTATTTAGATTTCACATTTCTTGATTTTTCCCTTAGTTATGCTTCATGTTTCATTTGTAATTATTGCAATGCCACTAAGGCATCCATAAGTCGTTTTATTTGCAACTTTACCCCTTTATATAAATAGGACACTTTGTATAAGGTTTTAGATAGACTTGATATATTAATGAAAAACCCTTGAGTCTTTTCCCTTCGAAAGCTCTTCTCTACCTAGTCTTATCAATCCCTTTAACAAGGATTGTGATGAGCAACCCTAGGCTTAGTATCCATATGTCATATCGGGTACTAACTTAAGTCCGTATATAGTTCTACGGTACATCATATCCATAGAGTTAATGTATGGGATTTGCTAAACCATCGAATGCCATTTATCTTTCAGGCCATCTTGTGGTTTGGACCTATCCATTGGTTTTTGTATGATACTAGGTTCATATGTTCTTTCACAAATCTATATTAGCTACTGATAAGGAATCGAATCCAAAAATGAAACAGCAGTGGATCTCAAACGAATAGGAATGGGTATTCAAAAGAAATATGGGTTTGAAGAATAGGATGGTTTTGATGGTTAATGTGAATGGATATAACTCATCAAGACATAAGCATAATCAAGGGGTTTGAGCTGGAACTAGAGTTCAATATGACTTACGAATACTAAATGTTACTCGGGGTTTCAAATGAAGGTTACATGCAACTCACTAACTGGTTCAAATGAAGGGGTTCACAACAATCTTAGGGTTAAGATTGATAAGAATGCGGGGATGATTAAAAAGTCTAATAAACACTCGATAATCCAGCAAATGCTAACTCAAGTATAGCCTTACTCGAAAGAGGATAGATTTTACTCTCTATATATTCTTCTTTATATATGTCTATTTATCTTTTTATCTATCTCTCTAATGTTTACAACAATTACTATTTATAGCAAGTCTTGAACCCTAGTGGTAAAACTGTAAATAATGTATAAGGCCTTAAACCTTAAAAAATTAAGCTTATAAATAAAATAAGGGAAAACATATACAAGAATACAAAACTTTGCGTTTTACAGAAGTCAACATGCAGTCATTCAGCATATCTTAAGAGTAGTAGTGTCCGAACTGGATGAGGTCAGCAATTTGATGTACAGGTTTGGGAAGGAGTCCTTAAACTCTCGCGTAGCTTAACTGAGACACCAGAAAGGTCAGCCCATAATTGCCGAGTGTTAGAATTAGTCGGCACTAGTCTTTTGGGGTCGTGCCGAGTGGTTCTTTGGTCTCGAGTCCTTTGCTGTATGATCTCTCATCTTTTTGACAAACGATAAGCTTGTTGCCTAGTGGCTCCTTTTCTTCCCCTTAGCCTTCTTTCATTTGCTCAGTCTTGGTGAAAATCTTTTTGCCTCAGGTTAGAATAGGTCAGCCTTAGCTTAGACATAATTAGAAGTTGATTTGCACCATTTGTAGTACTCAATCTCTATATTAAACTCTGCAAGAAACTCTGGTCATCTTGCTTGCTTGGCTAAAAGCTTTGGTTAAGTCAATATATGGCTGATAGCAGAATTATCTATCTTCACTAGAAACTTAGATCCTAGCAAATAGTGTTTTCGGGTCCTTAGACAGTGAACAATTGCAAGTAACTCCTTCTCTTAGGTTAAGTGCTTGCGCTCTATTTGTTTTAACTTCTTACTCTCATATGCTACTAGATGACCCTCTTGCATCAATACTTCGCCTAATGTAATGTCTAAGGCATCCATATAGACTTCAAAAGGATTAGAAATGTCAAGAAGTGTGAGGACTAGCTCCTCTATCACCATATACTTCAACTCTTTCAAGGCACTCTAACATACCTTGCCTTATGACTATGCTTGGTCCTTCTTCAATAGATCGATAAGGGGTGTAACTTGGTGGGAATATCCCTCAATGAATCTTCTATAGTAATTTGCAAGTCCAAGGAAGGATCGCAACTCCATTACACTCTTAGGTACTAGCTAATACCTGATTGCTTCCACCTTAGCCATATCCATTTAGATCTACCCTTCTTCAACAACATGACCCAAGAAGTTAATGTGCTTCTAGGCAAAGGCACATTTCTCGCACTTTATGTACAAATGATTCTCTTATAGCTTCTTGAAAACCATTCATAAGTACTGCACATGGTCTTGCAATGTCTTGCTAAACACAATAATGTCGTCTAGATAGACGACTACAAAATTGTAGAGATAATCACGAAATACATTATTCATTAAGCAAAATGTTACAGGAGTATTAGTGAGACTGAAGGGCATCACCAAGAACTCATAAATGCCATACCGAGTTACGCATGTTGTTTTGGGCTCATCACCCTTAGTAATGCAAACTTGATGATAGCTTAAGCGAAGATCCAACTTTGTAAAGTACTTAGTCTTACGCAATTGATCAAATAGATCAGCGATTAGAGGAATCGAATAATGATTCTTCACTGTCAACTTGTTTAGAGCTCGATAGTCAATATATAATCTCAAACTCCCATCTAGCTTCTTTTAAAATAGAACAGGAGCTTCGTATGGTGCTTTTGAGGGTCAAATGAAGCCAGCCTCTACTAACTCATCCAATTGTTTCTTCAATTTGGCAGGTTTAAGAGGCAACATTCTGTACAGAGCTCTGGCCAATAGTTTGGCACTAGGAAATAGCTTAATCTCATGGTCTACTGACCGTCTAAGAGGTAATTCCTTCAGGAGCTTGTCAAGCATCATAGAAGTATACTCCTTCAAGACATTCTCTATTACCCCTAGTATCTCTATCTTTCCTGCTTCCTCACTCTCTGTAAGGATAGCCAAGAAAGTTAGCTCTTGATGATAGCATCATAGCCCCAATATTCTTCCCTTCTTTGCCATTGTTGCTTGCCCTATTCCTTTAAATTGTCACATGGTAAGGCTTTTCACCCATGAATAACAAGTAATCTGCTACAGGTACAAGAGTAACTCTAGCTTTTCTTGAAATCTATTCTAAGGACAATGCTGAAGTCATCCAATGGAATAGCTGTGAAGTTGAGATTTCCACTCCAATCTCTAACCCTCACTTTCACTCCTCTTGTAACTCTACGGATAGGACCGACCTTGGAGTTGATGGCTTTAATTTAGCTAGTGTCTTTAATAAGCAGTAACCCCAACCTTTCTGCCTTAGGCACATCAATGAAGTTGTATGTAATGCTAAAGTCTACCATTGCACTGGAACTCTTGTCATTGATACTCAATTGGACATACATCAACTCATTATCAGTCTTAGGCTTACGTTGCGTTGAGGAACTCTTTCTAATAGTCGACAACATGTGTAATGCGCCCATTTGAGGTTGATCTTATCTATTGCTCCCCAACTCTTCATCTTGGCATACACTCTCTGCTTTTCGTACCATAGCATTAAGTGTAGCCCTATGTAGACATTCAGCTTCTTTGTGTAGGCTAATATATAGAAAACATGAGAATGAGGGCTTCTTACCTCCATTGGTTGCCCCATTCTTTTCGAATTGGTGAGAGTCATAGGATTTCCTTTGACTCCTTCCAATGTTACTATTGGTACTAATTGAACTTAGGGCTCCCCTACCCTTGGGTTTGCCTGACTTGATTGACTTTCAACCTTTATGTCTTGTCGACACGTTCTTCCCTTTATTGTCATGAGTGTAGTTAGTTAAGCGCTTAGCTGCTACCTGCATTGTAGCCAAGTTGGTAACCTATTGCCTTTGTAACTCATTTCTGGCATATAAGGCTTCAGTCCTTCTAAGAAATAGAATAGGTTATCATCTTTGGCCATGCTCTTAATGTCCAACATCAATATCAAGAACTCATGAACATACTTTTTAATGTCATCACCCTATTGAAGTTCCCTCAACTTCTTTTGAGCATTATACTCAACATTCTTAAAGAAAAACTGAGTTCACAACTTAGCCTTTAACTTAACCTACGTATCTACATAAGTGTTACCATTTTGGATCTCCTCATACTTGGTGCGCCGCTATAGCTTGGCATCACTAGTTAAGTACATTGTAGTTATGGTGACCTTTGTTCTCTCATCATTTGTCCCTATAACAGCAAAATACTGCTTTATATCAAATAGAAAGTTCTCCAACAACTTGGCATCCCTTACGCTAATGAATGCCTTAGGCTTAGGCATCTCTAAATGTCTTACATGAGCAGGAACATGTACGAGGGAAGGGGTAAGAGCATTCCCTACAACTCGAGTCAAAATAGTTACTTATGCCCTAAACTCCTCAATAGTCTTGGTTGAGGCATAAGTAATAACCTATCTTCTCAAGTCTTTTACTTGAGTCTCTAATTGTTGTCTTGCCTCATCGGTCATCGCATGCAACTGTAACACCAAAATTCTTAACAATCTTAGTCATCTTAGTATTCATATCCTAATGATTAGCCTTAACTTCATCCACCTTTACCGACAGTGCAACCAAATCATCCATCCGTATAGACAATCTCTTGAAGATTTCCTCTAGGTTACTTAGCCTCTTGCTTACTTTCTCTTATCGTGTCATAGTCGTTCCCACTGGAATAACCTAGGCTCTAATACTAACTATCACAGTCTAGGGCTTTCTCTAGCGCACAAATGGATTGTGTAATGCTTATTATCCTACCTTTGCGGTAGTAAGCAAGCCTAACTCACATGCAGCGCTGGCCAATAAGGCTTAAAACTTGTAAGCAACACAGATAAAGAAGAAAGCCAATATAATATAAGGTATTTAGGAACGAATGGAAAAATGAATAGTATACTTCTATTAATTCCAATAGTGATACAAGGTTACAATATGTGTACATAGGGGTAATGTGTATGTAATAGGTGCCATCAGTTTTGATCAACCAACGTAGTGAGTAAGAGTCTTAATTTGGAAGAGTACCTATAAACACCTAATTTTTGCCCCCCTTTTATTTTTCAAATTAGGTTATAGGCTCCTAAATTAAAAAAAGTTCAAAAAAATAGAAAATTAAAGAAAGCCCTAAAAAATGAAGAAATTTAGAAAAAAATAAGAATTCTAGAAAAATATAAAAAAATAGGAAAAAGTACAAAAAAATAAGAAATTTTGAAAAAATACAAAAAAAAAAAAGAAATTTGAAAAGTCACAAAATAAAATAGGTATTTAGAAAATAATAAATTTTTAGGTTGTTTAAATAGAATATAATTTTAATTTCAATTTCAATTTCAATAGTTCTATTGAGTCTAGGTTTAGATTTGAATCTAGCTCAGGTTAACTTGGTCTTTTCCCCATACTTATCTTTCTCCAGTTCTCTCTTAGCTTGCATTTAGTCCTCCTAATGAATGAATTTTTTTGACCTCCTAGTAAAATCATCCAAAGAGGTCAGTAGGTGTGTAGCAAGTGACTTAAAGAAGTCAAAATCCTCCTTGACTCCTCTATAGATGGTATGGAGCCATGCTCTTATCATAGTTGATGATTTTGATCATTAACTGATTGAATTTGTGGACATAATCTCTTATCGATTCCCTAGGTTTCTATCTAACTGAGGTCAAGAGTGAAGAATCTGTAGTTGTAGGTTTGTTGGCCAAGAAATATTAGTTAAATTCATTAGCCAACTAGTTAAAAGAAGAAATGGAGGCTACCTTTAATGAGTTAAATGTTCTTAGCAAACTTCCTTAAGGTGGAAGGGAAAACCTTGCAAGCAATTGCATCAAACAAACCATAAAGTTCCTTCAACATCCAAAATGTATTCAAATGGTCATCTAAGTCCTTTCTTCATCATGTATATCAAATTGGGGTAGTTTGACGCTCAATGGAAGGTCCTCATCCACAATACTTTGTATGAAAGGGCTCACCTTTCTACCTTTTACATCAGTTTCCTTCTTAGAAACCCTTTCTATGGCTAATTTCGTGATGTAATCCTATAAGTCTTATAAGCTCATGTTTGCTATTGCCCTTTGTGGCAAATGAGCAATTACATGCTTAATTCTCCCATCTACAAGCGTTTGCACTTACAATGTAGTAGGAGCATAAAGTGGAGTATGTTGGCAATTTCCCTTCACTTGAGACTCTTGTTTCCACTATAGGTCGGTCTTGTCTACCATAAGAGCCTTTCCTTGGAATTGTCATAAGGCTTCTTTCTATATAAGTGGATTTGCCTCTTACCTAACTTGTTATAGGGAAGGAGTAAAAGAAAAGACAACATCACTCTTGTTGAGCCTCTATCGTAGCTCTCTGTTGTTGGCTCAAACTTCCTCATGCTCTTTTGCAAACTTCATACATAAGGCCTCCAACTGTGCTATACGCAAACCTTCATCATCTTGTTATTGGTGCTCAAATGTTTTCTTATGAATCTCAACCCAACACACCTCGAAGCTGCGTTGTTGTGGTGATTATTCCTCCTAAGTTGCCCGAGGGGCCGTACTCTCCCCTAAAGCACTATTACCTTTAGACTTAATTCTAGCCATTGTAAGTGCTTGGAATAGACAGAGGCAAATATTGATACTCAAAATTAGTATTTTAGGAAATTGGGCACTTCACTTAAAATGATTGTAAACATACCATTTCTACCCACCCCCCCCTATGTTTTTTAAATTTTTTTTTTTAGAATAAGGTAAGAGGTTTTAATTTAGAAAAGGTAAGAAAAAAATAGAAAATTTGAAAAACTACCAAAAATAAAATAAAAACTTAGAAAAAAATCAGAAAAATGCAAAAATTATAAAATTTAGAAAAATACAAAAGAATAAAAGATTTAGAGAAATCTTTCTTTAGTAAATAGAATAGGATTTTTTTTTTTTAGGCTTAATGTTTTTTAGGGGCCTTGAATAATTAAAAGAGAGGAATGATATTTAGCCTGAGCTTAAATTTAAATCTAACCTAAGATGACTCGCCTCATATATGATTGCATATATGGACAAGGCACAGGCCAATGGCCTAATGGTAATATGCTTGCATAAACACAAAGGAGAGCAAGGTCTAAATTAGGCAAGAAGCACTAGGGCGTTTTCCTCGTGAGGACATGTGTTAGCTAGTAATTAGCTTATGCTTTTATTTTTCTTTCTCTTTCCTAGGCTTTTATCTCTTTCTCGCGTGAAAACCACTTGGAGAGCTCACATTCGAGCTCTTTTTCTTCGTGATTTCACCAAATTAATTATGAAATCATGAAGTAGACTTGAAATACCCTAAACCCATATCAATTTTGCATCCAGATTTGATCATTTGAATGATCAAAATGGTGTTTGAATATTGGGAAAAATTAGAATGTACGGATTTTCCTCTAAGCTTAAATCCCTTGATTCGAGATGTTTTAATGAAATTCCAAGCTTCTAAAGGACATTTTAAGCAAAAAGGATTGATCACGAACTACTTTGACCACTTATTTCAACTAAAATCAAGTAGATTTACAAGCAATTTCAAATAAAAAATTTTAGGACCCATTAAACATTAATTTACAATTTAATGCTAATTGTTTGTTTTCCTTATACATCTTAGGTTCAAATTGGTATAAAATGGGGCTTAAGAAGCTTGGGATATCATCAATGAACTTTGAAATCACTTAAGAAACACTTAAATCATCCATACAAGTTCAAATTTGAACTCTCTCTCTACTATGACTTCTCTCTCTCTCTAAAATTGCAACTTCCACAACCATTTTCGAAGCAAACAAACTTCATAACGAGTTTCCCTGTATTCCAAGGAGTTGATAGCCATCAGTCCCTTCCCTCGCCGTAGCCATAATCCACCATAACCACCACCTTGTCTCTCTTCCCTTATCAACCACTACTCAAAACACCTAACTCCACCATTCTCCACTCAAAACTGATCACACCATTAAATTCACTGCATCCTAAAACCCCTTATAAGATTGTCCTTGCACACCTAACAACCACCACATGATGCCAAGCTTCACCACTACCGACCACCTATTGCAAACCATCACTAAACTCTACCATACATTATGGCACTTCACCTACCCCCCATATCTCCAATAGAATACTCATGAAAGCGGTGTTTCCCACTCAATTTAGGTCCTTGACATGTCCGAATCACCTCCTCAACAACTACTTTCTTGTTCTTTTTCTTAACCCGTCTGGTGCTAAGATCCAACCTAACCTGCTTTGTGACTCGAATCTGCTCCAATGCTTAGGTCGACATACATCTCTTCTTGGTTCGATTCCATTTCTTTGGTCTTGTGGTCCATTTTCTTTTGTTATATTTTTTTTTTCTCTTTTCTTTTTCTTCGTTTTTATTTACTTCAATTATATATATTGTAATTCAACTTTAAAAAAGAATAAAAAAAGGGAAGAAAAGGAAAAAAAAAAGAAAAAGAAGAAAAAGAAAAGAAAGGAAAGTTCTGTTCTTTTAATTAATTTATTTATTTTCATCTTTTAGGCTTCGATTAAAAATAATAAAAATATATATAATAATAAAAAAAAAGAAAAAAAATTATTGCTTAAAAAAATATTTTTTCTAATAAAATAAGTAAACTCTTTTTAGATTTAGGGCTTCTTCTAGAATTCTACAAAAGTAAAATACTAATCTAAGACCTTTTTTCTTTTAGGCATGTTTTCTATTATTCAAATATCTTTGCTTTGATTTAGGTTTCTTTCCCAATATTTAGGATTATTTTCTATAATTTAGGCTTCTTTTCTATAAGTATCTTTTACATGGTTTAGTATATTTTCTATGGTTAGGCATGTTATATAGTAACTATGTATTTCATACAAAGTTACATTTTGGTATTTTAGGATTTTTCTAAAATGTTTTTATCACTTAAATGTTTTTTTTTCAAATAAATAAAAATAAATGGACCTCTTTTTCAAAAATTAGGATATTTTAGAATTTTCCTAAAAATAAGAATACCAAATTAGGACCCTTTCCTCTTACATGTTTTTCTTAAATAAAATTAAATGGCTAAAGAACTTAAAGTCGACCATTTTCAAAGGTTAAAAGAAGTATGTATATCCGATCCCAAATAACAAGTACGTAAGCACTCGTATGTAAGCACTCGTATGTAAGCACTCATACACAAACACGAGACGACTTAAAATATGAAAAAAAAAATTCATATTTTGTAAATGATTATTTAATTTAATTAATTTAGTTGCATGTGAATGGTTTATAAATAAGGACATATTGAAAAGTGAAATTAAAATCGAAAAATTAAAAAGTAGTACCCATTAAGGATTTAAAAAATTAGCTCTCGGTCCTAAAATCTCTAGTTTTCGAACCTTTTTCTAAAAATTGATCTTTTAAGTTGACTAATGGCTAAGTTAAATCGTTCCACCCAATTAATTTAATATAACCCTCTTTTTTCCTAACTCTAATCGGGTGGCAAATCTAAATATATTTTTTTAATATACATTTAAAAACCCAGCTTTCTTTAACTCTTAATCAATGATCAATATTAAATAGGTTAAGGTTTAATATTAATTGGGTTAAGGAAAATATAATAAAAATCGAGAAAAAATCAAGCTCAACAATGATTTTGTAAAATGAAAAGAAAATGAGGCTATGGGGGCTATCGAGGTGACTACAACATAGTCACTTCGATGCCTAAGTTAGGTTAAGTACTTTAAGGTTAGTAAAAAGCTTAAAGAGAGCATAAAAGTGTCCAAAAGAACCTCGTTACTACATCCAATCTCCTTTTATCGTCAAAGGTTGGTTTGAATCTAGTAACTATTGGCTCTAAAACCTAACATGTGCATTAAGTTTGAATTTAAGATGACTTTAATGTATCTAGGAACTTAGTAATCACTAGGGCTTACTGTAGGGAATAATAACCAAATAGGTCCTTCATAATAATGAAGAAAATGAAGTGAAGAAGTTAGCAAACACAATGGCTTCTATGAGCTGCTCGAAGGATATTACACACCAACGAATATAACATGACTTAACACTTCACTTTATATGACTCACAAGCTAATGTTAAGGTCCACTTGCTACTAACCTCAATCTACTCAACAAGATTAGATAAGATTGTAAAGGAAATATACTTGGAGAAGGG
Organism: Lumnitzera littorea; assembly: GCA_024138015.1. Classification (NCBI taxonomy): domain Eukaryota; kingdom Viridiplantae; phylum Streptophyta; class Magnoliopsida; order Myrtales; family Combretaceae; genus Lumnitzera; species Lumnitzera littorea. Next base: position 31,776,489 of record JAMXBB010000004.1, on the reverse strand, counting down.
TATCTCACAAGAACAAGTAAATGCAATATCAAAAAAGAGTATATGATGATTTTGGTTACAAGGAAAATAGACTATTTATAGTAAGTCCCTAAGGTAACAAGAAAAACTAAATAATTACCATAAATGGTAATACAAAAATACTATCATAGTACATTACCAAAAGAGTACAAGGGACAAATAGAATAGAGGGATATAGTATAATGTTAGAAAAAAAGATGACAAGTGCAATGTTACGATTAAGTCCACATTCTAGAGTCTTAGGACACTATGGTTGAGTTGTACTAATGTTGGGGATGCTATTGACAAAGGGTACTCAGACTTGCCGAAACGAATAAAGGATATTGCTATTCAGTAGGCTAAGTAAGTAGACATCGACATGTAGGGGACTTGGCTTAGGCACTTGTCAACTTAGCATTGGAATACAACTAATCAGCCTAATAGTCAATAGTTCAGTAAGTTGGAAGAGAAAATTTCAGTACATAATCGCCTCGACCTTGACATTCAACAAATCAACCTCAATAATCAGTAAGTTGCTGACTGGATAGGAAATAGGACAAAGTAAGGTATGTCCAAGTAAGGACTTTAGAGACTTCACCCACTGTTCTTTTGTAGACTGGTGCTCATCCTCTGTAAGCTGATAAGAAATAATTCTTCTAGCCAGAGACTATAGGCTTCGAAGTCAGGAGTAAGTAAGGGGTTCGAAGGTCAACAATCCATCAGTTCCCTATGGTGGTTGAAGATTTGCCCTCAAATCTGAGTCTTCTTCTTCTTCGAGCACATAGAGCATCGAGTTGGCAACATTAAAAGTAGGAGATACTCCATATCCTTCTAATAGCTCAAGTTCATAGGCATTGTCATTAAAATGCCAAAGAATATTAAGAGGTCCACATAACTTGTTTATCCTCTTTCCTAGAAATTGTTCCTTACTAAGGTAGATCCAAACAAAGGTCTCTTGGGTTGCAGATGACTCACCTCCTACCTTGACTTCCCTGTTCTCTCTGTCGGGCCAAAGTTTTGGCTAATTGCTCATAAACCTTTTGATGCAATCTCTTAAACTCCCCAGCGTACTACAGGCCTGATTAACTCTCTCCTTAAAATGTCAAGTTGATAACCATGTCCAAAGGTAAGTTCGAGTTAAGTCCATAGATGACCTCAAAAGGTAACCTTCCTATCGAGCTATGAATGGAGCAATTGTAAGAAAATTCAATGATAGGAATGCATAAATCCTAATCATGTAAATTCTTCCCAATAGTAGCTTGAAGGAGGTTACCGACTATTCTATTCACAACTTCTATTTAGCCATCTATCTGTGGGTGGCAAGAAGTACTAAACATGAGCTTAGTGCCGAGCTTCTTCTATAAAGTTCTCCAAAAGAATCTTGTGAACTTTCAAATCATGATTAGATTCAATACTCCTTGGTTCTCCATACAGCCACACAATCTCCTGAAAAAAAAGGTTAGCAACAAAGAGAGCATTATTGGCTTTATGGTAGGGGATGAAGACTCATCTTGTTGAATTAATTGACTACCACCATAATAAAATCATGTCTCTATAGTATTCTATGTATGCCGAACATGAAATCCATGCTCAGATCGATACATGGCCATTCTAGTATAGGTAAATTTATGTACTCTCCATATAGCTCCTTCCTTCCTTTGGCTAGTTTGCACACCTTACAGTGTTCAAGTACTTTATGCACATCCTTCATTATCCCTGACCAATAGAAATGTTCTTTCAACAACTCAGTTGTTCTCTTCTCACCAAAGTGGCTAGCTAAGCCCTCAACATGGGCTTCTCAAATAAGTAATTTCCTAGTAGAACCACTTGGCATATAAACTTGCTTACCCTTCATCAAAAATCCTTGGCTCAAATTAGACCCTTCCACTACTCCTCCAACTTAGCATTTGACCACTAGGCCCCAAAATATGGATCATGCTCATACTAATCTAGTAGGGTACCAAATCCAAGGATCCTGGCTTATAATGTCGTAATAAGAACATGCCAACGAGAAAATGTGTCTACCACAGTGTTAGCACTCCCCTTCTTGTATTTGATGACATAGCAGAAAGCTTCCAGGTACTCAACCCACTTGGCATGGCATTAGGAAAGTTTTTATTATCCTCTAAGGTGTTTAAGAGATTTATGGTCCATATAAATGATGAGCTCTCTTTGCAATAGGTAGTGTTGCTAGTTCTAAAGTGCTCGGATAAGGACATGAAACTCCTTGTCATACGTTGAGTAATTCAGGTAGCTCCTCTGAGTTTCTCGCTAAAATAGGTAATTGGTCGACGCTCCTACGTAAGAATAGCTACAATGCCTACTCTAGATGCAGTTCATTCCAACTCAAAGACTTTCTCAAAGTCGAGCAAGATAAGTACTGAGCCAGAGGTCAACCTGGACTTAATCTCTCCAAACCTTCTCTAAGCTTTCTTAAACCATTTGAATTTAAAGTTTTTCCTCATTAGCTTAAATAGTGATATAGCTATGGAACTAAAGTTCCAAATGAATCTTCGATAAAATGAAGCTAAACCATGAAAACTCCTTACTTTAGCAGCACTAGTTAGTGTCGGTTATTCAAGAATAGCTTGGACTTTCTTGTCATCAACTCTGATACCTCCCTTAGAAACAACATATCCAACGAATACTACCTCGTTCTAACAGAACAAACATTTCTTCAAATTACTGAATAAGTGTTCGGCACGAAGGATATCAAACACAAATCTTAAGTGCATGACGTAAGAGATGGGGTCGGCACTATATACCAAGATATCATCAAAGTAGACAATGATGCATTTACCAACCAACAATCTCAAGACATGATTCATTAGCTGCATAAAAGTGCTCAACGTGTTCGTCAGACTAAACAACATCACCATCCATCTAAACAGACCATCCTTTGTTTTGAAGGTAGTTTTCCATTCATCCCCAAGCCTCATTCTGATATGATAGTTGCTACTCTTTAGATCAATCTTTAAAAATATCTGTATACCTACAACTCATCGAGCATATCATCTAGTTGAGGGATCGGATATTGGTACTTAACAGTGATTTTGTTGCCATGAGCCATCCTTTTTCGATACCAAGACAGTTGGTACGGTGTAGGAGCTCATGCTCTCTCAAACATATTTGTAATAAATCAACTCATCAACCTGTTTCTTCAACTTGGCAGCTTGCTCAAGGTTAAGCCTATAAGTAGGTCAATTAGGTAAAGCAACTCCAGGCTAAAAGTCAATACAATGCTCTAAACCTCTTATGGGTGGCAAACCTCTTGGCATCTCAGCAGGAAACAAATCAACATACTCTTGAAGTAATGTCTACACCTCGGCAAGTAAGGTTCCAACTTCTCTCATCTTTGGGAGTTTTCTAACTAACAAGAGTACATACTTTTCCAGCTTGGCATCTCTAGAAAATTGGTCTAGAGAAATCACCAAGGACTTCTACTACAGTGATCGAGTAATTTTCTCTTGTGACTCTTATACCTCCTTAAGACTTATTAAGGTCAGTATAACCTTCTTCCCATCCTTCTGGAACACATAGATGCTTCGATATACATTATGCAACACTCTTAGATCAAACAGCCAGGGTTGGCTGAGTAAGATGTAGACATTGCATAGCACCTTATCCTTATATTCATCACCAATAGTAATTAGCACTTTAAGTTGCTTGGCAACAAGTAAACCTCCCTTCTCATTTAGCTAATGAATCTTATACTGCTTAGGGTAAGGGTGGGTTGGCAATTTCAGGGCCTTCATTATGCCTTAAGTTATTACGTTGGTATAACTTCCTCCATCAATGATCAAAGCACATAATTTGCCATTCACTCAGTAGTTTGCATGAAAGAGGTTCTCCCTTTACTCATTCTCATCAAACACAAAGGTATTAATAGATCTACATACAACCATGCAATATTCAATTCCCATTTCCAATAAGGTTACGGCATATGAGTCATCTTGAAATTATTCCAACAAATGATCAACTCCTACTTCATCTTCCCCTTCACTAGCACTCTCCACTTCAAATTAGGACTTATCTCCCTTAATAGTCATGATGCGTTAGTTCGGGCACTGACTATCCACATGTCCAAAACTAAGGCACTTGATCTTTTAAGTCTTCCTCCCTGACCTCAAGCTCCTCGGCCTTACTCTTACCTCAGCCATCATTAGGCCTACTCGGCATTTGACCCTAGCGATCTACCTTGGAGTTGAATTGAGCTCAATCATATCTTAGTCAACTTGACATACTAGTTCTATTTAGTAAGCTAAGTCGGATGCTCGACACTCAGCTAATCTAATTCTGCCTCTACCTTTTAACCCTATGTGCTTCTCAAATGGTCTCATTTAGAGTTCTAAGGCTTTATATTTGCACTATGTTGCCAATCTCAATCCTTAACCTAGAAATGAATTGTAATAGAATCTGTGTCTCAGGCTCATCAACATTACATCTGATCATTAGCAATTGGAACTTTTGGACACACTTGTCCACTGACCAGTTACCTTATCTCAAGTCTTAAAGACATCGGAAAGTATCTTGCTTATAGTGTTCAAGAACAAACCTACTTCTCAAGACTCTTTTCATCTCATTCCATATTCAAACTTCATGTTGAGCTCTCTAGCGGACATTCTATAACTTCTTCCACCATATTACCACATACCTAAAAAATTCCAATGCATCCACCCTAATACAAACAGCATCTTCATAATCATAAAAGTCAAATATCTTTTCAATCTTCTCCACCCAGTCCAAGTAGTCATCAACACTACCGAACCCATTAAAACTTATGATTTGTACTATGAGATGCCCAACTCCTCTAGAAGCTCTAAGCTTATGCTTCTCAATTCCATCGTACTCCTCCTCCTCCTCATACTCCTTAACTTCATCTAACTCAAGTCTCTTTCCCATAACTCTATCAGCACATTGGGGTGGAGCTGGGTTTATGTTGATAGCTTCACATGCTTGATTCTCACACATCTATCTTCTTGGCCTGTTTCTCTCTTCTCCGCCCTACTTAACAATAACTCTCTCTTGTGGCCTAGTCTCTACATAGTAATAGCTAGATTGGCCACAATAGCAGCAAGGTTTTATATCTACTCTTCAATAGTTCATAAGGTCTGTTGAGTGACATGGCCATGATCATGACATCACTCTCATCATCATTAATCTCTCCTTAGACACTAGGAAAAGACATTTCTTAATATAAACTGCAGAAAGTTAACTATTAAATAGAAAATCCTCACACAACTTCAATACTACAACTTCTCACAGTGACAGGGAACTTGCTTTATTTTTCTACGTAAAAACAGAGTAAAGCTGATAGGCTTCGGGGTACTGACCCAACTCAACTGCCAAGGCCAAGCTTACGTCCTTGCCAACTCATTCTATCTACCGAGCCAAATGACCTTATTTCTCGCAACTAAAGTGCCAAGAAGTAAAAGGCCCGATCTTCATCCATGCTTGACCAATTATTTGCTCAATTTCACGTCTGTCGGTATGCCGAGATATCATGTTTTCGAGAGTGATCCACTCGACAAGACATAGGGAGACTAGTGCCGACTAACTTATGTTTCCAAAATTTGGATCCACTCAATAAGACACGGAGAGACTAATGTCGACTAACTTTAGAACTCAGCAATTATGGACCGACCTCTCTAGTGTCTCAGCCAAGCAATGCGGGACTACTTCTAAGGCATGCTGACTTCCTTTTATTAAAACGCACAGTTTTATACTTTTGTATGTGTTTGTTTTTATTTTATTTATGGGTCCGATTCTTTAAGATTTAAGGCTTTGTAGATTATTTATAATTTTACCATTAGGGTTTAAAAAGTACTATAAATAGCAACATTTGTAGCAAGGATTGTAGCAGGTAACCCTATCATTCAGATCAGTACGTCACATCTAGTAAGTCTCAAGCCATATAAAATCTAGCTAGTACATCATATTCGATTAGGTAGCTCATGGATTCGCTAAAACCCTCACCAAACCCACTCTATTTTCATTCCTTCAACAAGATTAGACCTACCTCGATGGCCAACCTTGTCTATGCTTGGCGCAATTAGTAACAAAAGTAAAACATACAAATACACTATAACAAGAACAACTACTTCAAAACATAACTCTCAATCGTAACCTTAAGCTCTAATACTAAAGATTATATGACGTGCTCATTAGGGCTTACCATAGGGAATAGTAACCAAATGAATCCTTCGTAATAATGAAGAAAATGAAGTGAAGAAGTTAGCAAACACAGTAGCTTCCGTGAACTGCTCGAAGGATATTACATACCAATAAATATAACATGACTTAACACTAACCTCTACAAGTATATGCAATATCAAAATAGGATATATGATGATTTCAGCTATAAGGAAAAAAGGACTATTAATTGTAAGTCCTTAAAGCAACAAGGAAGCCTAAGTAATTATAATAAACGGTAATACAAAATTACTATCATAGTACGTTACCAAAAGGGTAAAAGGGACAAATAAAATAAAGAAATATAATACAATGTTAGAAAAAGGAATGATAGGTGGCATGCTACAATAAGGTCCACATTCTGAAGTCTTGGGACGCTGTGGTTGAGTTGTACTAATGTTGGGGATGCTACTAACGAAGGGTACTCGGAGTTACCAAGACAAATAAAGGATGTTGTTGTTCGGTAAGATGAGTAAGTAGAGCTTAGCATGTAAGGGCTCAACCTCAACGCTTGTCAAGTCAACTTCAACACATAGCTAATCAGCCTTGCAGTCGACAATTTAGTATGTTAAAAGAGAAGAGTTCAGCACATGGTCACTTCGGCCTCAATAGTCAACAAATTGGCCTTAGTGGTTGATAGATTGGCCTCGACAATTGGAAGTTGTTAACTGGATGAAGGTTTAGGTAAAGTAGAGTATGTCCAAGTAAGGACTTTAAAGAGTTCACCTACTATTCTTTCACATACTAGTGTTCATCTTCGGTAGGTTAATGAGAGATAATCCTTCTAGTAAAAGACTGTAAGCCTTGTCAAACACAAGTGAGGGGTTCAGAGGTAAGCAATCTATCAAACTTCCCTATATTAGGGGACGTGGCCAACGTCATAGCGATTGGAGGGTGCTTATTTGGGTAAGGAGCCTAATTGTTTACATTAGATGTTTGAATTTGAATCCTTTGAGGCTAACTAAGTCAAGAACAAATCTATAGGTAATTATCCCCAACTAAACAAGGCCAATTCAATCTATTTTGATTAGGTTGTTCTATTTAGTTTAGATGCATCTAGCTCATCAACCTTCCTAAGCCAGTCCACACATAAGGAGTGACTTGAAGGAGGTCAGGAATAGCAAAAGAGGAGGGTGTAAACAGATTGGAGGTTAGGCACCATTCATTTTAGGTCAATTCTAACCTTGAGGAGAAATCACTATCAACAGTTACAATCAAATTTCAAATTAACAGTATATAGTTTGATAATAACAACCATGTTGCAGCTACATTGTCATATTAGTTACATTTTAATTTAAATTATTTATATCTAAACATTCGATCATATTGAATACTCATTTTAATGATGTTATTGATTACATTTTAATTTATTTCTTTCTATATAAATCTTCTTACATAGTTAAATGCACAAAAACATTTTATGTATTTGATAATATGTTATAATGTCCATTAGTAAATAAATTAAATATTTTATTGGATAATATTTTTTAGATAATGTGTGAAATATTAAATTATATTTACATTTACTTTAAAAATAAAAAAAATTACAATAGTAATTTAGAGTTTTGTTCGTATACCGTACGAGCTCTTAACATAGTTTTGTCACTTATTTACATATGTAAAAATAAGTCTCATTGGGCATTTTTTTTTTTTTTTTCCCATCTATCTTAGCTCCTCTATTGATTAGGAGCATTTCATACTTATAGTCAGTTCCTCTAATGATGAGGAGTATTTTATTGCATTTTATAGTACGATACCTTTGTTGGTTTAAAAAAAAACAAAAAAAAAAAGCCAAAACAAATTTAAAAGAAAAAAAAAAAGAAAAGAAAAATCAGTACCGTACCTTTGACAGCTGTGAGATGCGAGATTCGCTGTCCAGCGATGGGATTTGTTCTAAACGAGTGATGCGTCAATGATGCATCATCGTACTGTCAAAATCCGTGAAAAACACATCACCGCCAACAAGGATACAACCAACCACTTTAACAGAAACAACACGCCCAAACATATCTTCATTCAATATCTATAAAAACAAAATCACACGACTGGGCACTTTGGGTAAACATGATATCTGAAGACTCAAACCACCAATACTCCTTGCCATATTTAATACGTTCTCTAAACTCCTTTTTTCACCCCCAAAAGGATTTTTTTTGTTTTGTTTTTAAGTTTAACTTCGTTATGATCGTCGTTGCAGTAGATACTTAAAAAAAAAAATTTCTTTTTTTTAATGTCATTGTGATTGTGGTTGCAGTAGATACTAAAAAAAAAAAAAAAAACTCTTATACAATGGAGCCGGGGGCTCCACCACCCTGCGGTTCGCCTCCGCCACCTGCTACCACCACTGCCTCCTCTCCTAACAGCATCCTGCTTGGTAAATACCAATTGGTTAAACTCCTAGGGAGGGGTAGTTTTGCAAAAGTCTATCAAGCCGTCTCCTTGGAGGAGGATTCAGCCGTTGCGATCAAAATCATCGACAAGACAAAGCCGATCACGTCCCTCATGGAACCCCAAATCGTACGTGAAGTCTCTGTCATGCGGCGGCTGCAGCCACACCCCAACATCCTTAAAATCCACGAGGTCATGGCCACAAAATCCAAAATCTACCTCGTCATGGAGCTAGCCACAGGAGGGGAGCTTTTATCCAAGATCACGCGCCGCAGGAAGCTTAGCGAGCCCACGGTGCGCCACTATTTCCAACAGCTTGTCTCTGCCCTTCACTTCTGCCACCAGAACGGCGTGGCTCACCGGGACATCAAACCGCAGAATTTATTGCTTGATAAGGATGGTCTTCTGAAAGTTTCGGATTTTGGGCTTTCTGCATTGCCCGAGCAGCGCAGGAACGGAATGCTTCACACGGCTTGCGGCACCCCTGCTTACACGGCTCCCGAGGTGGTGGGCCGGTATGGGTATGATGGATCGAAGGCCGATGCTTGGTCGTGTGGGGTGGTTTTGTACGTGTTGTTTACAGGTCATTTGCCTTTTGAGGAGGACAATTTGGTGTCCATGTATAATAAAACAAGACAGAGGGAGTATAGTTTTCCAGATGGCATCTCAAAGCCGGCTCGGTATTTGATTAACCGTCTTCTGGATCCAGTTCCAAGTTCCAGGATGTCCCTTGAAGAGCTAATGAACACCTCATGGTTCAAGAAAAATCTTAACGCGAGGTCGTCTAAGGAACAACCCGAGACACTTTTGAAGGGCAATAACAAGTTTAATGTGATGACATGCCCGAATGCTTTTAATATCATCTCCATGTCCTCGGGACTCGATCTTTCGGGTCTTTTCGAGACATCGAATAAGAAAGGGAAGAGGTTCACATCAAGTGCGACTTGTGAGGTGATCGTGGAGAAGATGGGAGAAGTTGGGAGTAAATTAGGGTATAGAATTGAGAAGGGGAAAGGAGGGGGTGTTATAGGGTTAGGGAAAGGGAGGTTAGTGATGTTAGCTGAGGTTTTGGAGATAGCCGAGTCATTGGTGTTGGTGGAAGTTAGAACCGTAAAGGGTGGTGTTGATTCTAAGGAGGTACAATGGGGGAGTTGGATAGATGGGCTTAAAGAAATTGTTCTTTCATGGCATAATGATATTGTTTGATCATATAATAATTAAAAGCTACTTTTCAATTGCTTACGGTGTTTTGCGTTGCGTGACGGCGATCAGAGATGGCGATGCAGCTGGTGGTGCAGACGAGGCAGTGAAGGGTGGTGGAGCCTCTTGGGCTACAACTTACAAACAATTTGGGCTCTGTATTTCCGGTTCCTTTCTTTAGGTTTTTCTTTTCTCCCTTTGTTGGAAAAAAATGGCATGCTTAGTGATTTTTGGATAGGTGAAAAAAAAAAAGAGTAAAAATTTTCAAATAACAAAATAGTATAGTAAGGGGTTCGTGTCAATCATGTAAATGGAGTGTATAGGTTTTCTTTTTCTTTCCAAACTCACAACCCCACCACCCAAAAAAACACAAAAAACAAAAGAAAAACAAAAAAATGGATAGTGTAGCTGTTGAAGTACTTCTTTCCACTGGTGGTTGTTTCGGCCATTTAATCCACTGTTCTACTTTTGTTGGGATTGCCTGTTGTTCACCGCCTTTCTTACGACTGTCCATAACTTATGAAACTTGAAAATTTTTTACTCAAACCATAGATTCATCCATGAGATAATGTTTAGTTCCAAAATCTAAACTTCTGGGGAGTGATGCATCTAGACCCGTTAGACCCGGCCAGGTTGAATGGGGTCACAGTTGAACCAGTGGGGTCAAGCGGGTCAGGCCGGGTCAATTCAAAAACAGTCTTTCCTTGAGGATTGGCCCTTTTTTAATGACAGGTTCCAATTCAATAGGTTCTCAAGGCCCGTTTTTAATGGCCGGTTCTAATTCAATTGGTTGAACCGGTCAGGTTAATCAAGGTTCAACAACTGTCCTCATGGGTGGTTAAAGGAGTCTTAATTCTGAGTTTCCTCAAATACTTTATGCAATAACCAACTCTTTTAGATCACAACAGACTGACATGCTTCAGCATGACGTTGAAACAACATAAATCATTTGTCAAAGTAATTCATTCACGAGTATTATCAACAAAAGCTCTCGAAATACTTGTTAAATAATTATAAAGAAAAATCATCATATTTTCCTTTTTGAATAATGAAAATCTTCATTTTTTCTTAACACTGTATAAAATACGTGTATATGAAAAAGAGTACAAAGCTTCCCTATTTAGTTTTTTAACAAGTGATATTAATATTTTCCTTCATTTATATAATTGAGTTCGAGACCAACTTTCCATTGTTTTTCAATTATCTCTGTATAAACTACTCAACTTATATAGCTAAAGTCCACAACTAAGAAATCTCAAGCCGCTTGCATATATTTGCAAAGTCTAGGGTCCTTTCTTACTCCTACATTGAAGGATGTAACTAGAAAGTTCAATACCATTTGTGCATATGAAAACTTTATTCTAGAAAAGAGCACTAACATGAAAATAAACCTCAGCTTTCTTCTATAAGTCCTGGTCTGCCCAACTAGTCATCCACTTAATATTTTTGCGTGGGATTAGGATCCTCTAAATTTAGCATCCCTCAATTTTCCTAATTTTCCTAATGCTTTAAGATGTTACCATGTGGATTATGAGAATCCAATGGCCCAAATTAACTCCCTCCAATTTTACAGTAATAAAGATACTCATCTCTTCATCTATTTTACAGTAACTTATTAATATAAATAAAGCAGAGCCATCATCTTAGCAAAACAGAATAGAGAAGCCATGACCATTTGTGCCTCATAGACGAACACCCAATCACTAGCCATACCATCCAGAACATCTTCCAAGCTACAAAATTTTCTTTTTTTTCTCTATAGCAATAACAATTCACACGCTTGACTTTGTTTAACCAATGGAAAACAATAACAACTATGGCTATCATCCTTAAGGTAAATTTTTTATCTTGCTTCATGTATGAAAATGTTTACATAGCAATGACAATGAAAATAAATGATCAATTGGAACAAAACACTTATTCAACATGTTGATGATGACAGCAGCCAAAAGAAGGTTTAAAACAGTAAAAGAATGGAAAAAAAAGCTTTTCTTCATGCTAGTATTTGACAGTGCAAGATGTGTGCAAGATATAGTCGGGATAATTGATAAAAGAGGAAATTATAAAGTATTATGCAATCCATTAAGTGGGGGGATTTCATATACTTGTAAAAAGTTTGAAACAATTGGAATTTTGTGTTGTTATGCTTTAAAGGTGTATGATGTTTTAGATTTCAAGTCTATGCCTCAAGAATACATTCTTAAGCATTGGACAAGAGAAGCAAGTAGTGATATGTCACAACACTTGAATGAAAAAGTTGCACATGAAGATAATCGTTTGATTATGAGGCAAAGATATAAAAAAAAATTGCCGACGATTAGTTAAATTAGCAACACATGCATCAAAATATCCAGATGCCTTTATCTTACTCAATAACATTTTGAAAAAAAGCTGAAAAGCAAGTTAAAGAAATTTGTGACAATCTCATTTAAGTGAAAAGTGATAAAAACTTGAATGATTCATTACCTTTAGAAAGAAGCTCCATTAGTGATTTTCTAGCAAGAGCAAAGGGTTTGAAAAAAATAAAGAGTCATAAAGGTAGGAAGTGTTTGAAGAGTTGGTTTGAGAAGCAAAGTAGTAAAAGGAAAAAAGTTATGATCAATAAAAACTCAGACAAACAATTGTTTACAATTAATTTTTCTTACATACATAAACTTTCAATTTATTCTTTTTGGTTTATAACTATCATAATATCTCACCACTTTCTTTAATGAAGCAAGACAAATCATCATCTTCCAATGCCATAGCTAATACTCAAATTTAGTGTTCTACAAATAAGATTTGTTTTGAATATCCTCTTTATTTTTCCTAATTTTTTTTATCTTTCCTACTAATATACCAACAATTAACGTTAGGTCTTCGAGCAGCCTAATCAACTTCCATGGTTGAGATTCAATGGTAACAAAAGTCATACGACTCCAACAAGTTTTACCTAGTTGCTAATAGCAAATTTCGTACCATTAAAATATTTATGATTTCTTTTATTTTCTCTTTCAATAAAATATCTCAAGTAGTGTTTAATTTGCCTTAACAAGGTTCCATTAGGTCATGCTCTCCTACCAATAATGGCTAATAATTAATGTACTTGGAAAATTTGGTTCCTAAGACAAGCTATGGAGCTCTTATCAATAATGGGTAGTAATTGAAGTGCCTCTAGCATGAACACTGGGCAACAGATGGAAGCTAAGGCATAAGGAGCTGTCGAAGAGAGAGGTGTTAATCTAGTTAAGGCATAAGGGATTTTTCATTATGTCTTGCTAAAAAAAAAGAGGCATCTATCAAAGAACTCTCCCTTCATATAACATTTTTTTTTTTTTCCAAATGAGTTGCTCTTAGAGAATTTCTTATCCTCTAATATCAATGGAATTCTGTCCAACATCAATGCTATCCAAATTGTAGATTCTTCTCATAAGTTACATATGTTGTTTGTCTTTCTGGTTCATTTCAGTATACCTTTAGTGTTTGTTCAAGTTAAAATGCAATGTATCTCTAATATATAAATGATAGCTTGTTAATTCACATGTTGGTAAATGATACATAATTTTTGGTTTTTCAATGTATCCGAAGTAGATGTACATTATCATACAAATGATAGGTTCTTCGTGGATAATTATTAATATGCATTTCAATGTTGGCTTTATTAAAAATTTTAATCAATTTTACCATCATCCAATATTATTAGCTATTTTGCATATTATTGTTAAGCACAAACTGAATCCAAAAGAAGGAAAGAAAAGAAAATCAAATCAAGATATGGAGCCACAACTAGCGAAATCGCTTTCATTCTCTTGAAAGAAATTTTACATGCAAATTATGTTCAATAGTACAAATCTTGCTTACAAAAAGGAAAAAAAGATATCGAGCGCACTACAATCATCAACTACTAATCCATAACACATTTGATCCCTTTCCCTTATAGACATTGTATGGTTCATTTCCATGAAGTAGAGCAAGATGAAATCCTCCTCTAGTGTACCAAGAATTCAGGGTTAAAAGATGAAGCAAACCAGTCCTTCAAGCTCTCTCCACTATTTGGTTTTTCTACCACTAGAAACACCTCTTTGATTGGTGGCTAGGGCTTCCTACCTAAAATTCTTTTCTCACCTTCATCTTATTCCTGATTTAATCCTATAAGAATCATGTAATGCATCCTGCCAATAATGTTTTACCTTGAAGCTACTATGCATCTGGCAACAAATGAAAAAATACGTATTAGAAAAATTTGAAGCCAAGATACTTCTAATTTTATATTTCACAAACTGAAGTCATAAAAGTAACTGAATTAAGAGGAAAGAATGTTTAATAAGAGTAGCTTCTTTTGAATTCAAAAAAGAATTAGATCCGATGGATCCTAACTAGGCTAGCTAAATATTGATATCATGCCACAGGGTTTAAGAAATATCAATATACATGGAAAAATGGATCTTTAGGAGACTTCTATTTCCTGATCTCCTATTCAAAGGATAACCTATTGCTCACTTGTTAAACATGGTAAATTCATAATCAACCATGCTAATAGCCACAACCTGGTCGATTAACATGCCCTACCAACCATACCATGATCAAGAAATTAGATTTCAACACTTTTCCACAAGCAAGAGATAGTGATGTTTAGGGTATCACAACATCAACTCAGCCACCAACCGTACTCACGACTAATCAAGAAATTAGACTTCGTAGCTTTCCACCAACTCGAGCATGGTCACTTTTTAACAGTATGAGCAACTCATATTAAGGTTTCTTAAATCAAAGCTTCAAACTTGGAGGTGAAAAAGTCTAATGGAATAAGTGAAATTAGGGTTTGAAATTTGAGGGGTTAGTTCAATCTTAGAGAGAAGGCACATACAAAGAAGAGAGGAGAAAGCTAGGAAATATTAGGGTTTGAAATTTTTTCTAAGCAATGGATTAAATAAGAGTCATGAGATAGAGAGAATATAGCCATAAACAAGACATAGAAGAGAGATGTAACATATATTGCAAAAGGGTTAAAGTGTGAGAAGAGAGAGGTGTTAACTTGGACCGTTAGATTCTCATAATCCACATGACAACATCTAATAACATTAAACATAAGAAAATTGAGGGAGGCTAAATTTAGAGGATCCCCATAATTTTTTGTCATAGCTAACAGCTACATATGTAGAAGATGAATCATCCGATCAACTTATTTTAGCAACATTGAACGACTAGATGTTTAGAAGATGACAAGTCATCTCCTAATTATTCATTTTAAGTTTGGACCTTGTCATGGAGGAGAAAAATGTACTCCTTTTTTTTATTTTTTCTCTCTTTGTAGAGAATGAAATCCAACATTATCAAACCCAAATCGTAAGGTTGACCCAAAAATGAGAAAAGGTGAAGGGTAAAATGGTTAACTGAGGTAGAATTGGGATCAATAAAAATACTATAATATAATTTATCTATAAAATAATAAAAATTATCTACATTCTTGAGAATTAAAAGTTAAGAGTTTTTTACAGTTTATTTTTTGTTCTTCTTTAATTTACATTTATTTTTTTACAAACCAATACAAGGTTGTCAAACTTGCTATCCTATCTAAAATTGCTAGATGATCTATAGAATCGAAACGTAAAAACGTAAATTTCTACAACTTATATAAAATAGTTTTCAAAAACTATAGATATGCTTACACTAATTATAAGAAACTTAAAATACATTATGAAAATAAAGAAATTTAATTCTTTTTCAATAAAAAATTCTTAATCTATGATCTAACATTCTTAAAAGAGTGATAAGTAGAGTTGAAAATAATTTTTTTTCATTATTTTTTTTGAAGAAAAAATGATAAATTGAAGAAAACCAAATATTTTAATTCATTTTAAATTATTAACAATATAAACTTGAATATATGAATTTTATTATAAACTTTTCTACTGGAGCTACAATCCAAATTAAAGTAGATATAAATATCGAATAAGGGGCTAAGAGAGAAAGAAAGAGGGAAAAAAATTAGAATAAGTTAGGGAAGATTATTTAACGCTTTAATAGTCAATGGGATAATGAAAGTATAGTTTTACATATATATGTATTATTTTTCGTTCATTCAACTCAAATATATAAAATCAGTAAACTTAATTAAAAATATAAGTTTTCATCATATAAAATCGATTAAAAATATAAATTTTTATAAGAGAACGATTTTTTATACAAGTTAACTTGAAAGAACCTTCTAAAATCATAAATTTGTAAAATTACATAGATAAAATCGCGATTTTGACATCTATAAACTACTATATTTTTAAAAATATAAAAAAATAATATAATTTAAATTGGTAAAACCTAGTGAACTCTTATAGAAACTGAGTTTGATTAGTTAAGTTAATGAGTCAAATCGAGATCACCGTCAATCAGAATTAAATAGATTAGTCGTACTGATTTTATGAAAGGATCAGGTCAAACTAGGTTAAATTAAGAGAGTTAACCTGAGTCAAATCATATCGACACTTTCCTAGTATTTTCCTACCACATATTCTAAAATCAAATTGTTTGAAGAATTGTCTTGCCCCCCATCAATTTACCGTTAAAAGTTGTTTTGCATCGAGATCAGATTTTCTATCATATCTCTTAAAACAGTTATATCTTTGCTGCATAAATTACAATATCTGCGAGGCAAGTTCGTATGATTATATATACAATAATGATATATAGCACGAAAGGAAAACACACGAATGTAAAAACTCCAACTGCATTGCCACTTATAAAATAAAACATCCACACGCATATTAATTGAATCAGACTGTCCAATGATGTTAAATTTTCTTCCTTTCATGATCCAATTCGTGACCATAGTTCACGGTGTCTCTCATCATTCTTATATCTAACGTTACATAGAATTTTTTTCTGAGCGTCTTCATGTTCGGTATAAACATGGAAAGCCTAAGTCGCCACAATCTTGCATGTGCTAAGATAAGCTTTTACCTTACATCCTACAAAAATGACTCATGCAACTTGGACTACTACAACTCACCAATTAATAAGTATAAAACTTGAAGAATATCATCGTTAAGAATACATGAGCTATTTTATTAATCAATGATAATGATTCCTTTGGGTTATCCTCCTGTAAAGGAAACCGTTGTATTAAAATGACCCGTGCAACTTGGGACTGTATTTTAACTGGACAAAAGACAAACACAAAAACTTATAAACATTTTATCATTAAGACGCATGGGTTACTTTATCAATTAATGATGACAATTCCTCCGTATCAATCTCGATTGCACAAATAGCAAAAATCAATTTATCCATCCCCTTTGAATCGTTGCCAGTAGGAGCGTGTTATCCTGGACTTAATCATATAAAATTGGAAATCGAAGGAATGCTTTCCATATATTTGTTTGTTGCAAGTAACTAATTTTTCTATCTTTTTTCTTTTTTTGCATTTTAACTACTAAAAATTATTATTACAATTATTAAAATTACTACTACAAGTACTAAAATTACTAACTTCTACAAATTTATATAATTATCTGTTAATCATTTACATTTATACAACTATTACATATAATTATCCATAACAATATGCCACATAAATAGTTGGAAGAAAGGATTAATTACAGTTTCTTCTCTTAAACTAAGGTTCCAAGAAACCTTAACCCAATTATCAAAATTGTTGCACTCGATTCCTTTTAACTATGCTTGGGCTTAATCTCATGATTGGAACGGGAGAATGAATCGCAATAGAGTCGTGATTCCAAATTCTAGATTCTATTTCCTTTCTCCATGTTTAGAAATATGTTTATGTTATATTTAGTATGTAGGAATAAATCAAAACAAAATTTTGATTCCGAGTTCCATTCCCTTTTGGAAGCGCATTTATAAGTAAGAATCATGATTCCATGAAATCAGTAATTTTAGCTTCTTAAGATTTGGTTTTAAAAAGGAATTTGATTTTGCCTTTCATTCCTTCACATTTATTATTATTAATTAAATTATTTATTTAACCCTCAATTTAATTATAACATTTAATAAATTAAGAGTATTATTTATAATTACTACTATATACACATTTAGTTCCATTCCATTCCATGCACATTTCCATAGATAGGAAAGCATGTCATTTCGTTCCACATTCCGTTCCGTTCTAAGCGATTCTTATGTACCAAAAGTAGCATTAAAGAGTGAAATCACAATTCCATAGAATTAGCAATTTCAATTTCAATTGGCACTTGTGATCCCTTCACTCTTATTAATTAAAATTATTTATTTAACCTTTAAATAAATTATAACGTGTAATAATTAAGAATAGTTTTGACATATAATATTATTTATACATCTAATGTCATTTCATAAATATTTCCAAACACGAGAAAAGATTTCTTATTGTATATTGTAGTCCTTATTCCATTCAATTTGTACCAAACATGACATAAATATTTGCCACCACTTTCAATTTGTAGTTCTATTGAATTGGGATGAAAATACAATATTTTCATCAATTATGAAAATTGAAGTTACAAAAACCATTAAATGTTACTAGTTCAAGAGGATCAAATGAGATGTTTAAAGGGATCGTAAGATCGAAAATAATATGCAGGTAACTTTCGGGGGATTCTTACGGTCAGTCATCTTTAGGTGATCAACTTTTCATCAGGATTTTGTCGTTTTTGATTTTATGGTCTTTTTTATTTTTTTATTTTTTGATAATTATGTTTTCTTTGTGGTAACTATAATAAAAAGTTCATACCTCTCAACTTTTTTACAACATTTTAGTAACAATATATTTTTCTATTTTCTTTGTGATAGTTGTTATAAAAAAGTAATAAAAAATTGATACCTACCATTTTTTTTTTTTAGTTTTTTTGGTAACAAGTATATTTCTGATAACATTACAAAAAAAAAAAAAAATACATATGTGCTTAGCAAATAAAAATTCAACCGTTGACTGTAAGTATCACCAGTAACCGTAAGTTTCTTTTTCGTCCACATAAAGGATCGGCATCAATTGTGAAATGTCAAATCATATATGAGCCTCGAAAGATTTAGTACTTGGGACACCCGCTTTAGAAATTAGAAAATGTAACACATGTAACAACGTTCTCAAGATTAAGTTAAAGCTTATAAGAAGGAAGTAAAAGTTAAAAGAAACAAATTCGTATCTTTAATTTTCCAATTTAATCCTTTTCTTGTGCTTTTTTTTTTTTTCTTAAGTTATTAAGTTTATCAGGTATAATAACTATAAATTAGAATTCCATAATTTAAGTTATACTCTATAGCATGTCTTTTAGAGTCAACTACGAGACCCTAATAACTGATATTACTAATAAAATTATATATAAAATATATATAAATAAGTTTTAAATAATTAATGAAATTTATCTATATATTATGTTATTAATATTTTTATTAATAATTATATTAAAATTTACCCAAAATAATAATAAAGGGAAAAAAGGAAATTTTCAGCTGTAATGTACTTCAAATTAAGCACGTTCGTGATGAAAAAAAAAATACTCTTTGAATGTTCTAAAAATTTGGATAAATAATAAATAAATTATATTAAAATAAACAAAAAAAAAAAAGGATACCTGTCTAAAAATTAAGGTAGCTGCCTAGGAAATTTCCACATATCCCAGAGGACACGTGACAAGCCCCAGAATGTCAGCAATAAAAATAATCTTATTTTATAATTAATTAATTAGCAAAAATACAACTATATATAGGTGTAAAATTCATAAATTTTAATCTAAAACTTCAAAAACCGTGAAACTTATCTTGGGAACTCCTCTTTCACTCCCCTGTTGGATCGACCAGCACCCACCACCAGAATTCACTAACACAGCCACCGCTAGCCACAAAAAATAAATAGGTAAATCTTGCTTAATTTAGTAATAATAACAAAACTTCGTAATTAATTCTCAAAAAAATTATTTTAACATATTTTTACCCCTCAAATACAAATATAAAACCATTCTTATCAATTAAATATCAGGTATATGATGTCCTTCTTTATATCTCTAATTGTGTAATAACTCGATAAAATTCTTAAACCTAGCAAATGTTATTGTTTCTACCTCATTTTTTTAGAACTTACTTATTATGTATATTTTACAATCATGAATTTTAATTTTGAAAAAAATGAAGATTTGGTAATTATGAAAATTAATTTTTTGTTCTCTATTAGTTGTTTTATTAAATAAATTAGGTTTTCCAAATGATAAACCTTACCTAAAATTTATAAGGATATCTATATATATTAAATGTGATACTTTTAGTAATCGGTTCAAATCGTGCAACAAAATGAGCTCATTTGAGCAAATTTTTGGTAATTTATGGGGCTAAATTACAATATGGCAAAAATAGTAAACAAAGTAACTAAATATCCAAATTTCATTGGGTTGAAGTATACAACCTTTAAAGTGTGCAGAAATTTTTGGTTCAAAATTTGGTATAGTAT
Organism: Lumnitzera littorea; assembly: GCA_024138015.1. NCBI lineage: Eukaryota > Viridiplantae > Streptophyta > Magnoliopsida > Myrtales > Combretaceae > Lumnitzera > Lumnitzera littorea. The sequence continues at coordinate 31,756,298 of JAMXBB010000004.1, read as the reverse complement.
GCTATCTATTTCACAATTTAGAGTGTTTCCTCTAAAGAAAAATAATCAAAATGTACTTATAAATTAATATTTACAAATTTTCCATTCTTCCAAAAGTTGGTTGCTTATGTTTGGACATGTTTTGGTATTGACTGAAAATAGTTTATATGAACAATATAATTATTTTTCAAATATCATATGCTTAAATTGTACTAACATATTCTATATACTAGCATGTCCAATTGTAACATACTATGCATTTATCTTAATATATACTGTATGTGTATATGCTAACATATTCTATATATAAATACTAAATTTACTTATATACTAACATAATTTGTACATGCACATGCTAAGTTTACTTGTATACTGACATATATTATGTATAGACACATACTAACATATTTTATACAAATGTACTAATATATTCTTAATATATACACATATATGCTAGATTTACTTATATAGTGACATATTCGATATATATATATGAAATTTATTCTAACATACCCTATAATATATATGTATACATAATTCAATACTTTTGGTATGTTATAAACATTATATTTAGCATAATCATTTATATAAGAAAATATCCTAATATTATTACAAAAATTAAGACATTAAAATAGCTAACCTAAGACATATTACCCTTGAAGAATGGAATCCTATTGCTAATGAGTCATTCAGGTAGCTAGAAACCACATAACTAGGTTTCATAATACTTTGCTACATTTATGATACAATTATTGGAATTATCATGCATAAACCTTATATACCTACAAGTCCATATCCTTAATTTCATGAAACTTAAATAAATGTACAAATATTAAAATTTCTCCAATAAATCTTAATCTAATGGTTTCTTAGAAAAAGTGGAAAAGAATTACAGAGTCAAACTAAGGAGGTAAGTATATTAGGTTGGTCTCGCCTAAGTGTTATATTTTAGTTTTCTATCTTATCTTGTTTAGGATCAGTAAAATCTGTAATCTTATCAAAAGCTTTTAGGAATGATTGGCTAGGAGGTTAAGTAAGTTGGTTTGATTGATTGCAAATGCATTTTTGTTTTGGAGATGATGTGCTATTATGCTTGCTTGTACTTATAAGTAGATTGATTATACGTATGTGATGTGTATATTTGACCTCACTTCATTGAGTATCTAAGTGTATTGTGCTTGATATGATAGAATATGTTTACTTCTTACATTTTTGCTGAGTATCTATAATATTATTCGATCACCAATATTCGGATATAAAATGGTCAAGCTGAAATATTAATGGAGACATGAATTGCATCCCTATAATGCATTAGGTAGCAACACTAGCCTTTAAGTAAGACAACAGGTTGCCTTTTTCCAACCTCAACCAAACTAAGTGATAAGAGAAGATGTCGTGATACAGTTAGAACTACGTTATGCATCCAAAAAGGTCTTTGGCAAAGTAAGCTCCATTGCATAAATCTAAGTTTGGTGTCATTTGTTGCATTTTGGAATCCTAACTCTCAATTTAGATTAAAGTACACGTAATTTCTCTAATCTCGCAATAAAGCAAATAACGTAGTGCGGATAACATATATTTGTTTATGCATTGCATTTAATAATTGGTTGATAACCCTGATTGATATTGTGTTAAAGCATAAAGTAAGTCTCTTACCACTTACTAAGCCCATAGTTCTTTAGCTTATACCCCTATAATTTCTGCAAATTCATGTAGACAAACCTTGGGATGGAAAAAGCTAAAAGAGGTTTTAATTGATAAAGAGCTAACTATTAAAGTTGTGTACCATTCAACTAGACATTTGTAAGCAACCATATAGAATTATAAAGTATCATTCTTCAAGTTATTAGTAGGTAAGCAACTTCTACTAATGTTGTCATCTGTAATAAGGAGCGTTGTGTATATCCATGGTATAATGGTAGCTACAGGCTCGATGCAATCATTAGTCGTCAGTATGCATGATGAAACTATTGCATGAAGGCATTCGAGGCATGACATCATATTATAATAAATAGTTTTGGAAACCTCTTTTTTTTTTATATATATTTCATCTTTCTATTGTGTTGTTACTATTTTTCCATATTTTATTTTTAATATTTAATATAATTTTGGAAACTCTTACCTTACATATTTTATAGAAAATAAACTATATTAGAATTGAATCTATTATTCAATGATTTATGTGAAATTATTCTTTATATGAAATTTATACATGTCCTATATAATTTGATAATAAAAAATTATATATATTGTACATAAACATATTTGTTTATGGAGTCAATAATTTTTATTGGTTCAATTTCTAAAGCTGTAATTTTTTGTTCTATCTTTTGTCCATAACTTTTGCTTGTAGCATCATTAATTTTCATTAGTTAATTTTCTCTTTTTTTTTTTTTTTTTTTGTTATGGATATAAGGTTGAAACTCTTGCCTTTTATACTATTTTCTATATGTTATTTTTGTTTATGGCATCACTCTTTTTTATTAGTAACATTCGCCGTTAATTTTTTGGTCAAATGCACCATCAATTATTTCATCATCTTTGGATAAGGAGTGGTTTCGTTGCCTTTTTTGTTTTTCACTTTTTTGGAGTATAGGAACCATAATGAAATTTTTTATTCATATTATATTATTTGGAATTAGTTATTTCATTTTTATGAAGGGGTTAATTAATGGCAATTATTAATCAATGTAAATTAAGGAAATAGTTTGATAGAAGATTTAATTGTGAGAATTCAATTTGATGACTAGCAATATCAATTAATGGTATAATTTATGATTGATTCAACAGTAAAAGGTGTTAATTAATGGCATTATTTATAATTTGTTGAAATATATAAATTATTAGTGATTATTTTCTTATTTGAATCTACCTCGTCATGGAGCTAGCCTCCGGAGGGGAGCTTTTATCCAAGATCACACGCCGCGGCAAGCTTAACGAGCCCACGGCACGCCATTACTTCCAACAGCTTGTCTCTGCCCTCCACTTCTGCCACCAGAACGGCGTGGCCCGCCGTGACATCAAGCCGCAGAATTTATTGCTTGATAAGAATGGTTTTCTGAAAGTTTCGGATTTTGGGCTTTCTGCATTGCCCGAGCAGCGCAGGAACGGAATGCTTCTGCTTACACGGCTCCTGAGGTGGTGGGCCGGTGTGGGTATGATGGGCCGAAGGCCGATGCTTGGTCATGTGGGGTGATTTTGTACGTGTTGTTGATAGGTCATTTGCCATTTGAGGAGGACAATTTGGTGTCCATGTATAATAAAACAAGACAGAGGGAGTATAGTTTTCCAGATGGCATCTCAAAGCCGGCTCGGTATTTGATTAACCGTCTTCTGGATTCTGTTCCAAGCTCTAGGATGTCCCTTGAAGAGCTAATGAACACCTCATGGTTCAAGAAAAATCTTAACGCGAGGTCGTCCGCAGAACAACCCGAGACACTTTTGAAGGGCAATAACAAGTTTAATGTGATGACATGCCCGAATGCTTTTAATATCATCTCCATGTCCTCGGGACTCGATCTTTCGGGTCTTTTCGAGACATCAAATAAGAAAGGAAAGAGGTTCACATCAAGTGTGACTTGTGAGGCAATCGCGGAGAAGATGGGAGAAGTAGGGAGTAAATTAGGGTATAGGATTGAGAAAGGGAAAGGATGGGGTGTTATAGGGTTAGGGAAAGGGAAGTTAGTGATGTTAGCTGAGGTTTTGGAGAGAGCTGCGTCACTGGTGTTGGTGGAAGTTAGAATCATTGAGGGTGGTGTTGATTCCGAGGAGGTACAATGGGGGAGTTGGATAGATGGGCTTAATGAAATCGTTCTTTCATGGCATAATGATGTTTGATCATATAATCAAGTCCTACTTTTCCATTGTTTACGGGTGTTTTGCATGGCGGTGATAGGAGATAGCCGTGCAGCTGGTTGTGCAGATGAGGCAGTAAAGGGGCTACAACTTACAAACAATTTGGGCTCTGCTTTGTTTGTTTCTTTCCAGTTCCTTTCTTAAAGGGGTTAATGTCAATAATGTAGATGAATTCTGTAGGGTTTTCTTTTTCCTTTTTTTTTTTTTATTTTCTTTTTTTGGGCCAAAAGATGGAGTGTATAGATGATCTTGTAATTCCTTCCACTTTTACCAATTCGTGAAATTAACCCCCTAGTGCTTGTTTCAGCCATCTAGACTAGTGTTCTACTTTTGTTCTTGAGTTTGATTTTAAGGCTGAGATTGCGGTTTTCAGATTCCAAAGTTTGAATAACTTTGATTGGGCGTATAGCACCTGCAAGGCAGGTTCATATGATTGCATCTAATGTTACATAAGAGTGTGTCTCTAAGTATCTTCATATTCAGTATAAAGACCCGGAAGACAGGGTACCAATAACCTTGCAGGTGCTAAGATAAGGTTTACCATCCTAGGAAAATTACCTATGCAACTTGAACTATTTCAACTCACCAATTAACAAGTATAAAACTCGAAGAATATTATCATTAGGATACATGAACTTTCATTAAACAATGATAATGATTCCTTTGGATCATTCTCTTGTAAAGGGAACTGTTCAATTAGAATGACCTGTGCACCTTGCGACAATTTTAAGTGGCCAAAAGACGACCACAAAAAACTCAAACATTGGAAAAGCTTATAAACATTTTATCATTAAGACACAGGAATTAATGTATTAATTAATGATGATAATTCCTCTGTTTCATTCTCTAGTAAACAGGATTGCACAAATAGCAAAAATCAGTTTGTTGATCCCCTCTGAATTGTTGCTTGTGGGAATGTGTCATCCTGGACTTTATCATATAACAATTGGAAACCTAAGGAATGCTTTCTCATTTGCAATGTTTCTTGAACCACAGTCCAATATTAAGGAAGCTTTCGAAATCCGATTGTGGCCTGCAGAAAAACGGATGATTAAACCCAGTAATGCAAATTACCAGCAACACATGATGTAAGCCACATGAATAATGAAAAGAAGGATTAATTGCATTTTCTTCTCTTAAACCAAGTCCGAGGAAAACTCAACCCACAGATCTAAATTGTTGCACTCGATTCTTTTCGACTACGTTTAGGCTTAAAACGTAAAATACAATAGTTCTACAGGATTGGGATGAAATACAATATTTCCATCAGATTGAGGTTATAAAAAGCACTAAATTTTACCAGTTCAAGAGGGTCAATTGGGATGTTTAAACATAAAGATTAATCTTTATATATATATATAAAAATTAAAAAAAAAAATAGAGAGAGAGAGAGAGAGAGAATCTACATGAGAATTCAAACCCATCAAACCCCAAGAATTGTTAAGCCAACTACAAGGACTCAATGGTTCAAGTTCCACCTTTTTTGCCTTAATTAAATTGGGATTGAGAACACATGAATTCTACTAGCAAGGCTACTGCCTAGAGGAAGGTAAAGTTACACTCTACCCCTGAAGCAACTAAAGAAGAGATCCTAAATCTTATGGGCTTTTCTCTTGGTGAGCTGCCAGTTAAGTACCTTGATGTGCCTCTCTCTTCTTCTAAGCCTACGAAAATAACTTGCCATAAGCCTGTTGAAAGACTTTCTTCACGTCATCTTATGGACAGCCAAGGCTCTATCTTATCATTGCCGTGTTCAATTAATTCAAGTATCCTCTTTTTGCTTCAAATTTATTGGTCCTCAATCTTCATCCTTCCAAGGAGTATTCTTAAGAATCCAATTATGAGAATGAGATGCTTTTTGTGGAATGATAAAGATGACAGCAAAGCCAAAGTGGTATGTGAATATGCTTGTAGATGAATGATGGAAGGGGACCTAGGGATTCTTGATCCAATCACTTGGAATGAGGTTGCTTAGTCGAAACATATTTGGACGGATGTTAATTTTTCTCTATGGAAGTTGGATCCAAATGCAGTGATCAAAGGGAAGAATTTCTTGAACATTAAAATTCTAGGTAGCACCACTTAATCTTGGTGTAAAATCCTTCAGCTAAGGTCACTGGCACTAAGTTTATTGAAGTGGGAGGTGGGTAATGGTAATTCAATTTCACTTTGGTACAATTTACAGCATCCTAAGGGGTCTTTGTCCTATATATTCTTCTAGTCCCCCTCAAGAGGCACGCCTACACTCCTTGATTAATGGACAAAGTTGGGACTGACCAAGTGGAGCCTATGGGATTCCATCAAAGCTGAGTTGGATTAAGTTCCCACACCAAGAGCCACACCCAACAAGCCCCCTCCCACCCCACTTCCTTCCCCCTTCCCTCCTCCTCCTCAAGAAGTGACCAATATGTTAGGTCCATGTGGAAGAATATGCCTTCGAAAGAGTTGCAGATCAAGAAAGCTTATGATGCTATTTGTTCTCCTAGTGCTAAGGTCACTTGGTATAGTGTTGTTTGATTTAAAATCCACGAACCAAAACATGCTTTCATCCTTTGGTTAGCAGCTCAAGAAAGACTCTTAAACTTTGGACAAGTAGTTATCTTGGGTGTAGTTAATCAGAATGTCTGCTATCTATGCAACTTGGGGGAAGCATCTGACTCTCATCTTTTTCTTCATTGTGGTTTTATGACCAGTGACTTCTCTTTGGTATGCTATAATGCAACTTCTATTCCAAAGCTATTTAATTCAATCAGGAAGCACCAACCCAACATCAAAGAAAGTTTGTGGCCTTCTGATTTACTCACATGGAAAGAAAGGAATGAAAGAAGACTTGGTCTTAGTATTTGATCCTCATATGATATAGCTAGGAAAATTCTTATATAGTTTTGTGGTAAAAAAATGGATCACTTTTATGTTTGTATAGCCACAATATCAATCATGTGACCCTATGTATTTAGTGTATTGATCAATACACTAGATCTTGTATGCTCCGTTGTGGTTTTTGTATAGTGGGTACTACCCATTTTTGTAACTTTCTTCTACAAAATTTATGAAATAAAATAAAATTAAAAAGAAAAAAACCCACAACGCTTACACTTCACCCTTAGTGTCAGGATAATTATGCAGTTCTTGGAAATAGTAAATAAAGAGATCTACCTGTTAATGCTATGAACATCTTTAGGAAACAAAATAATTTTGATATCAACTCCCTTTTCCTTCAATGCCTGTGCATACTGTAGCAAATAAAATAGCAGGCCATTAGTCACAACAAGCTAAGGCAAAGAAGACGACAAAAAAAAAAAAAATTGAAAATATATAGGAATGAAATGGACTAAAAAAGGAGAACGAAGGATATTTGTGTAGACAATAGCATACTACAGTAGGCGACATATTTTCAGTCCAACTGTGCTGTCAATGAAGTTGATTTTCATAAGGGTTAAGAGAATAAGGTGACAGCGCAGCATCTGCCACAACCTTAGCAGAGTTCTTAGACACTCGAAGCAACATGTGAATATATTTAGAGCTTCCAGGAGCCATCACCAATTACCATGAAATGTGATGTTTTGATGGGATCATAGTAATATTAGAAATGGGTCATACATGTAAACCGTTGGATACAGGAACGCGAAGATCTTGAGCACCGAGAAGAAACAGAGTTGGTGTTTTGACCTGAGAATTGTCAGCACATAACATTTTTAGGTGATGGGTTAAGATGTAAATATGACTCCATAATAAAGTATAAATCAACACAGATGGAAAAAAAGATCCAATGTCTCAAGCTTGCAGGCAACAAGTGTTAGTAAGTAACCCCACCAAAAAATTGAAAATGATATGCAGTATAAAGGATCAACAATAGCCAGGAAATGTCTCTCTGCGCAATATTGTTTTCTTCCATCTATCTCAGCTCTCCTAGTCAGGAGCATTTTAATGCATATTTATAATACCATACCTTTGACAGATGTGAGATGGGAGATTTGCTGTGGAGCAATGCAAGCTTCTCTACAGAGGGTGGTTTAGTAAAAATATCCTTTCCTTTGGTTCCACAGGCTTCCACATAACACCAATCAGGAATATCTGTAGTACCAACCATCAGTGCAAGATCACAAACAGGATTCCTCACAGCTGCAGCTGCAAATTTATCTGGTGCCTACAACACAGAAACCATGGTCAGCATGTTGTTACTGACGACTTTTATGTTAGTTCCAACATTAAGTCCAAATTCCATCCCACCGTCACATTAAAACTCAAAATCATGCAATGCAATACACAGGAGCCTTCAGCCAAGGGCAATGATGAGCATCTTCTCTTGAAAGGCATGTGATGGACTACAGACATAAAATGTCTAAAAAGGAAAAACTACTGAATCTATTGGATGTTCATACCCAGGATTACCAACCTGCCCAATTAGATGAGTAGTCAGAAAACCACCGTGAGAACCACCAAGTAAAGCTATTTTAGATGGACTTGTTAGTCCCACGCCAATAACATGATCGATTGCTGTGAGTACATCATTGACATCCTGCCATGAGATAGCACCCAGATAAAGGTCCCCTCTAAAAGGATAAATCTGCAAATTTACTCCTAAGAAATATGATCATTGTTTCCAAGATGGATATGAGCACCTGAGATCCAACTTTACCAGGAAGTGATTGCAATGCTTCCTCCCCAAATCCCCATGAACCTCTGACAAAAGCAACCATGTGAAACGCAACTTCAATGACAATAGAAATTGGAAGAGAGGCAGGGAGAGAGAAACCGTTGATAAATATGCATGTAAAATGACTCCATTGAATTCGAGACTACATGGCATTTTGCTTATGCTTGCTTCTAATAATGTAGAGCCAACTTTTCAACAATTTCTGAATATGTGATACTTCTAACTAATTAGCAGAAATTTGATGGTTTAGATGATCAAGAACACATTTGGTTGAGTTCCAGAAATCATTCTTGCAGTAAAGTTAAAGAGAACAAAGACATATACCTATAATTTACAATCAATAGGCTAAATCCAAGGGAAGAGAGAAATCCCAAAGACTTCGAGAAGCTTGACAGGGAAACAGAATGTGGGCCACCATGCAGAACTGCAATCAATGGATTACGTACACCATCCCTAGACTTAGAAGAGACAAATATAGCTTCCATAGGTTTGCTTGCCCCTGTAGTGAAATCAAAGGTTGCAAAGATTAGAAACCACAGTCGCTCAGCACAAAAGTACAAACAATTGCTCACACAAATAAGAAGCAAAAGCTGATAGACACCCTTTCTCTGATCAAGTATGCCTTGGGAGAATCCAAGTTTCTTGATAACCTGAGAGCCAACCCATCTAAAAGAGTAAAGTTTCCCTTTATGAAGTTAATTAGCTCTTTCAAGACGAAATTCTTCAAACCCTGGGTTTTTTGCTAGGTTCTTTACCTATGAAGTACCTTGGAGTGCCACTGATAGCCTAAAAACCCTCTAAAGATCATTGCAGGGACATTGTCATTAAGTCTCATCATGAATTTAACATTGAACAAGAAAATCTCTTTCTTTTGCTGGGCGTGTACAGCTGATTGAGAATGTTCTCTTCTCACTCTAAGTTTATTGTCAATCGTGCCCCATCACAGATTAGATATTGGAAAAGCAAATTTCTTTTTTTTTGTTAGGTGTGTACAGCTAACCAAGTGTGTTCTCTCCTCACTACAAGTTTATTAGGCCTACATTTTTACTCTAATCAAGTACTTATCAAGGAATTGACCGCTAAATTTAATAGATACCTTTGGAACGGAAGTGATGAGCATAGAGCAAAAGCTGAAATTGGGTGGGAAGAGGGTTGTTGTCCCAAGAAGGGGGTTAGGCATTATTAATCTTTTCACATGGGATAACATTACACAATTGAAGCACAATTGGGATTTCTGCACAAGAGATCTAGATGCTCTATCGCAAGTTGGGTTTGCTCTAAGTTATCAAAGAGGAAGATATTACAAGTGAGATCATTAGCAAGAAATACTCAAGTGGGAAGAGGGAGATGGAAATAGGATTGACCTTTGGAATTGATGATCGGCACCCTAGATGTCCTTTAGTGGAATGGTTGGTTTGGGTATTCTACATTCTACTCCTCAAGAAGGCCAAAGAATACTCGACTTTGCTCACTCCTACATTAGAATGAAAGGACTTAGCCTGAATGACATGTGTGGAATGTGATTAATGGGGCTTGGCTAATCTCCTACACCTGAAGGCTCTTTAAGAAAATAGACCAAAATAGAAAGATCGACCAGTAAGAGAGGGATACAACATTGTGCAAGACAGGGGCTCTAAGGTACCATGGTATGGATTGGCTTGGTTCAAAAATCATGTTCCTAGACATGGTCTTTTCACTTGGTTTACAGGAAGCAAAGAATTCTCACGATTTATAAGTTGAAGGAGTGGGGGATAGTTGACTCAATTGTCTATTATAAGTGCAAGAATGAAGAAGAGGACAACAACAACCTCTTTTTAAGTGCAATTTTGCTACGGAAATTTGGTCTACTGTTCAACTTCAAGTTTGGCCTCCAAGTGCAAGAAGTGCTACTCAAGACCATGCTTTTTCTAGGATAACACCTAAGCAATTTTGCATTGGATTGGACAAAAGCTGCTGCAGCCTTGTTCTATTACATTTGGAGGAAGCAAAATGAAAGGAGACTAGGGCAATATCCTTTGCCTCCTAAAGCCATGGTTAGAAGAGCATTATGACATACAAGACCTCTATGTAAGAGTCTTAACTTTTGTTCATTGAGTTATCAATCATACACCATTTTTTGCCTTGGGTGCATTATTTGAGAACTCAAGTTTCTTGTATAAACTCTTTAGTCAGAAATAGCATGTGTTTTCTTCTAGTTTGTACAGTCGAGTTACCCCTTCTTTTCTTCCTTGTAATTTCCTCCTCTTAAACAAATATCTGTTGACCAAAAAAGAAACATTCAATCAGTGTACTGGACTGATGACAACAGCTCATAGAAATGCTTGACAGAATTATTGTCCTCCCTCAAGACCTTTAAATCTCTTCTCCATTTTTTACTCTTTATTCAAGATCTCTATTCAATTCTTATTTTTCGCAAGTTTTTAATAAAGATCAAATGGTGACATAATCAGTTATGCCTACAGATTTTCAATTCCAATATATAAAAAGAATAGATCCATAGTTATAAATAGCCAATAACCCTAATTCTACATAAATGCTAGTCTGAAAAGAATATAATTGTAAATCACAAGTACTAGTAATGGATGAAAAAGCGACAATCCAATTAGGAAACCAACCACCTTGAATGATAGGGTACTTGTAAGTACACACCTTTTTTGGGGGTAATTAAGTACATACTAGTACTCTAAAGATACGTACAGCCTAGAAATATAAAGTGGTAAGCATTTCTAACACGTATCAAGCTATGCAACGAGTCACTACTTGCATGGATGGATGCCTTTGCATCCAGTGGAAAAAATGCTTGCTAGTAAAAGAAGATGCATAACCTGAAAGATATTTACTTCAAAAGACAAAGTACTAGTGAAGTACAAGAATTAAGATCTTGACCAATCAGCAAAGTAACTCCTTATCCAGATAGGATACTTGTTTCTGTTATAGACTCTTTTGTTGGAAAATATTTTAGTAGAAAAATAAAACAAATCCTTCAGAATTGTTTGCATTTCATTATTGCACTTTGGTCTTTATACTAGAATATGGAAAGTCTTGTATTATTTCTAGTAGGGAAAGTCTCTTCCGAAGCTTGTACAAGTTGGTGAAGAATAATAGAAGGGCAGAAGTTATTATATTAGTCTCCGTAGCTTAGAAGTAGTCTAGAATAGTTTATCAGACTGGAAGGTTCTCCCATACTGAGCCCTCAAACCCATAATTCCACAAACCCTAAATTCAATAAAGCTGAATCACATTGTGCTACTAGTTCTTCCCATGGCAATAGCACAAACAGCAGCATGACTGGAGCAGGAGAACCCAACCTCAACTTAAGCCTCTACTAGTCACTGGTGGAGGACAGACAAGACAAAATGCTCATGCAACCCCAGAAGACCGGCAACCACCCCAAGCACGCTCATATGGAAGACTTTTGAATCAGGTCACCCCAACCTAACACAAGCACTGCTACAATGCACTTACAAGAAGACAAACCACCATGACCCATGTAAGTCGTCATAATCCCAGTGTGAATCACAAACAAAGCGTTGTCTTTGACAAAAGATTTGAACAGCATTATGTTTCCCACTATATCAAGCTTGTTACTCTCACTTATCATATAAAATCCCTATGCTTGTTTCCATTGACAGCCACCATCTTTTCCAAGCAGCCAGCATCTCTTTCTGGTCAAGCAATTGCAAGAGCTTGAGAACAAGCTCAGGTTTCAGGAGGGGAGAAATGTTGTACACTCTTCTCTCAGGGAATATTAATGGACTGGGAATATGAACGGTTAGCAATATGAATGGATTTGGTTTGTTTATGTTGCTAACTTTATTATGGGCAGAACTTTCACTTATCTCAATTAGAATAAGCTTGTATAAGTCCTTGTTTGATCAGTAATAAGAGTAAGATAAAAGATATTTAGATGAGAGAAAAATATTACAAGACTTTCATACTCCAGAATAAAAACCCAACTAGAATAATTCGATTAAAAAAAAATTACTCTAGCTCATTTGTTTTTTCTGCTAATACCAGTTTCAATGACAAACAAGAAAAGCTCTAAACACCAAAGATTTGAGCCACCTTCGACAAGTTTTCAATAGCTTTAACTGATCCGTAAATTTTGCCACATTTAACTGAAATTAGTCAGAATCTTCCTCCTATTAGATTTACTTATATGTTCAACAGGAAAAAAAGAAAGAATGTTATTCACGTTAGCAAGTTATTGAAAAAAAAAAAAAAGAAAAGAAAAGATTGGAACAAAGGTGAAAAGGTACAGATTAGTAGTACCGGTTGTATCACCATCCTTGACAGGAATTTTCTCAATACTTAACTGAAGAGAGGAAAGAAGCGTTTCAACCTGTGGAAAGGGAATATGTCAATTGGATAAGATGAAAATGCAAAGTCAACTCACACCAATTTCTTCATTGCTTTCATATACTAACCCTTTCCGAGCATCTGAATATGGGACTTGAAACATCTGACCATGTCCAAGAAGTATCCTTTGTTACTTTCTCGCTAGGGTGACCATACTTGATTTTAGGAGCATCTACCAGACTGCTGCACACTGGAAAAATGGAAACAAGAAGCTATGAATTCATTGCTTATCAAATTAAACAGAATATGGCAACAATTATGTTTACCAGCAACTATGTTGTCCCCATCCAGTGTTAGAAAATTCCAAGAAGCATTTGATTCAATAGGGCTGACACGTGATACCTTCCCACTGCAGAGAGATGAAGGCATAAGTATAACATAGTCATTTGAGAAATTTAACAAAGAATCTCTATGCATGAACAAAAGCAATTTGCAGATAGAACTACCTCAATACATTGACCACAAGGATAGCTTCAGCACTTCTCCATATGGAAGTTAAAACTATGGTACTTCCATCAGAAAGCCATGGATTACTGAGAAAATCTAAACAATATAGTCCAGGGAAGCATCCATCTTCAGAACTCATAATGACAGGAACCTACAAGTTTGATTGAAAGATTTAAAGCAAAGTATTACCACTGAAATGACACAGACAAGAAGGAGAAGAGGTAGGTTTTTGGGGGGGGTGGGGGGTTGGGTGGTGGAGGGGGTGTGTGAGGTGTTGGGGTTTGGTTTAAATGATGCAAGTTCAAATTGTTATGATGCCTAACTGCAAAGCAAAAAGGAAGTCACTTCAGATGATTTGGTTGCAAAAGATGCTTTTATTTTTTCTCCTATAAGTTCAAAGCGGAAAAGAAAGCAACAATGCAAAGGTAAGTCAAGTTCAGAGAGGAAAAGAAAGCAACAATGCAAAGGTGAGTCAAGTTCAAAGAGGAAAAGAAATGGCTTAAGAGACATCATTTAAACTGGACACATGGCATTCGTCAGAACAAAATGGGATATGGATATATGTTGCCAACTCCAACAATATGACTTCTTTATTCTTCCATCATGATTTAGTTGTTATTGTTATTTCAAGGAAACAAATTAGGTAAATACCACGATATGCCATTAGATTGCCTATGATAAAAAAATACCATTATTCAAAATATGATCATAAAATGAATATCAAAAACACTTCAACAAACAAGATTAACCTGTTACAAATTCAAGCATGACCACTTACCTAACTTAATGGCTGCAGTCAAAGTGTGCAATTAGTAAACCTTATATATTCCTTCTCCACAGATGTCATGATTACTTTTACCATTTGGAATAGCATTGTACACCTTTTAGTTTATCAATTAGCTCAAGATACAGAGACAAGATCCCAAACAAATAGTAAAAGGAAGAAATATTGGCAAATACTGGCACCACAAACATCTACATGGTTCAAAAACAAAGCTGAAGAATAGAGTAGAGTAAAGTCCACAAAGAGATCCTGTCTAAAGGGATAAGATAACTCTTAGAAGTATCATTTTCTCAGTATCTTCACTATCTTTCAGCTGACAGCTGTCCACCGAAACGGCAAGGACAAGGTACAGATGAGCAACTTCCATATGTTAGGGAGAAATTCAAAAGTGGAAGAAAGATCTTTTAGAGATACATTTAATCCATTTACATATGAAGATATAAAACTTACCACATCAATAATTTTTCCAGTTGCAAGCTTGCCATCTGATGGCCAATCTATTCTATGAAGTGAGTTTGTAGCCATATGCGCCCCAGAGTCAACCGCAGTCTTTGCCGATAAAAACACAAGATACTTTCCATCTGGGCTGAAAGTTGTAATATTTGTATGTATGTAAGTAATAATAACCTTTTCTATCAGCAAAGTTCTTCAACCAAACCTAAATATTCATTTACCAAAATAGTCAATAACTTGCACAATCTCCTAATCCACTCGTTAGAAAACATCATATTCCAGTTATGAGTATTATCTAATGGGGAAATAAAATATATTTATCTCATTGGTTTTAGAATTATGCATCTTGAGGACATATTATTAGATCTTGGGGAAAGTTAGGCATGACAAGCACGTATAAATAAGTGATTTCCATTATAGTCATAGATAAGTGAAGATAGTTTCTCAAATCACATTTCCAAAGAGAACATAATGTCTCTTTCAACAAGCTTTCAAGAGATGGAAGCAGACTCCTCAGAAACTCTAAAATTTTAATCACCATAGCTCCAATCAAAATGGAAGAACTCTAATAAACCTAAAGATGAACTCTTTCCGGTTCTCATAGCAATTCACCCGTTGAATATATCCTTGTCTTGAGTCCATAAAAACTTCATACCAAAGTGAGCTTTCATAGGCGAATCTAAGGTTTGGCAAGATAAGCTTATGCTTTCATGGATTAATACTTGATCTGCAAAAAGAGAGGCAAAGGAAAGACAAACCCAACCTACCACCATGGAGGATTTAGAGCACTAAAAGGGAGAGATGGAGACTTAAGATGAGTTTGGCACAACTAAAAGGGAGTAAAACGTGCACCAGTAGCTGCAGCAAGAACCAACATGCAACCGCCAACATGCCTGTGATAACCCCACATCACAATGTCCAGTATACAGTTTCACTAGAGTAGAGGACTGGCAAGAGGCTTTCCCAGGTGGCAAAAGAAAGGGAAGAACAGGTGGCAACTATTTGACCTTAGCACTCCAAAGATTGAAACTTTAATGGAATTAGGGCTAAATTGGCAGAATTTTATTAATAGAAGAAGTCAAGAATGAGATTCCAAGAGCTTAGAAGCTATCCAAGAGCTAATGGTCTCCACCTCTTTCTAGAGAATTACAACTAATAACAAATTTTCTGGACTCCCCTCTCTATTCACACTCCTAGGCCTATTTATAGGCCACTTAGAAAACCAAAGTTTAACTACCACACTAACTAAAAGACTAACTAAAAGAGAGACTCCTAGAGTGGAGCCATAACAGCAGCCTTCCCGGTCACATTACCAAACTAAGATTTCATGGAGATATCCCTCACACCACTAAGCAGGTGATTTTGAACACAAATGTGACTAGACATTTGATCAGCAGTAAACATAGATCTAAGGTAATCATGCATTACAAGATCAATCAAACACAGTAATATTTTGGCTTGTTACAAGAAAACCAAACAATCTTATTTTAGAGCTCAATTAAAAAGAGAACCCTACGATGACCTTCAGAATTTGATGATTAATTCTGGAAAATGATAGGGGACATATTGTTTCCTTTCACCATGATCATCATAACCTATGTATAAGGGCAGTTGATCTCGACTGTTATCTAATATTTTTAACCCTATTTTGACAAACAAAAGTAACTATACACTTAGGGGCAGGTAACCCCGGGTTGGGGGGTGGGGTGGGTGGGTGCTGATAGGGGCCCTGGGTCCCCCAAAACTCGGGAAAAGCTACTTTTTAAAATTTTTAAAAAGGAAATAAATATATAGTAATATATATTTTAAAGAGCAAAACATAACATAAAGTGATATATAGGTTAGTAGTTAAGCATTTGTTTTACAAATATGAGATCTTGGATTCAAATCCCATATTTGTCATTTTCTTTTTTTAAAAAAAATTTATTGCTTGAATAGCATTTTTCTTTTCACATGTATTAAACATTTTTTTTTTCCACAACAACCAATAACATCAAATTCATAATTATAAATCATATTTAACTAAATAAATTCTCTTAAATTGCTATTTTTATAAAATACCATAAAAATAATTTCATTATCTATATTACAAATATTCTGGTTTTATCACATAAAGTATTAATAAAAAATCCTAGTTATATGACCTAATTTAGTAAATTTGTTTACGATTAATGTTACAAAAATAAATATGGACTATTGAATAATTGATTACTTAATGATTTATATTTAAAATGATATTCTTTTTTTTTTTTAGTATTGCTATTATAACAATCATACAAAGTTGCCATAAAAAAAAAATACAATATGTATAACTATGTCAAGTTGCTCTTTTTTCTTTACTTGTAATTTCTTATTCAATTATTTTTTGTGATTTATTTTTGTTAAAAACAAAACTTTCACAAATTTTATATATTAATGTAATTTTTTTTTAAATTAATGTTTAATTTTCATTTAATATATATATGCATAATAAAAAGATAAATTTTAGTTTTTTTAACTTCTTATAAAATGTATCGATTACAATTATTCATCTTTTAAATGAATTTTTCTATCCAATTAAGCTTTAGAAATTATTTCAAGTTAAATCATTAATAAGATATATATATATATATATATAAGGTACAACATAATTGCAATAATAAGTAAATATTTTCCTACCAACAATTTTAATATTGACTTAATTAAAGTAATACCAACCCCCGAATTATATAATCTTCAGTCCGTTCCCATATACACTCTCCTAGTGCACAATACCAGCACATAACCGCCATACAACCCACGCTAGAAGAAACATAAACCATACAAAACAACATACCTAATACTGCAAATACCGTACTCTAACGACATAGCACAATAATACACGATCTACAGACATAACATAGACAACAAAAAAGAACTTCACAATATCTACTTCTTTTTAAGCAAGTACGCACACTTAAAAGAAATAATTCAAAAATGCACATGCCCTCAAGCACAATGGTTAGCACTAATAAATCATATCGGCATCCAAAATCTTCATTAAATGTTCACGTTTTACCCCATCATGTGCATGATCTTCTTTATACATTGCAATCAATCTTTCAAATTGTCGCTAAATATGTCAAACGTCTCCCATATGTCTCAGCCTTGATACCAAATTGTTATAGGATCTATTAAAAATAACAATCTTTTGGCTCATTATGAAAGAACCCAAAGATCTCTTTATCAAGGCTCAAATAGAGAGAGAACTCTACAATTACCCATAAAATTGATAATTTTAAATATTTTAAAAATTATAGGACTTGATTGTTTCCTTTATTTCTGATCATTGTAAGTTGTGTACAAGGATAGTTGATCTTAACTTCTGTTTCCTATTTTTAGTCCTATTTTAATAGATAAGAGTCAATGTACAGTAACTCTCCTAGTGCACAGTAACTGGCACATAAACGCCATACAACTCAGACAAGAAGACATGCACCTACATACATAATAGTGCACATCCTCTACTCTAACAACACAACACAGTAATATGTGACCTACATATATAATACAGAAAACACAACTACACTTTACAATATTTGCTTCTTTTTGCATGAATACACCTAATTAAAAGGAATAGTTTAATATTATTCTTTTCAAATATAATATAATGCCTTCATGCAACCCGCTGTAAGTAAGATCTCGATCATTTGACAGCAATGATGTCCACTTTCGTGGCTGAGCAAGTGCAAGCACTTATTCTAGCACAAGAGCACATAGGTATGGTATTATGAAATACAACAGGAGAAGCTGAAGATGCATGAAAGATTAGTAGTATCTCGTTGGGTGGTTCAGTGAAATTAAATTAGGGTGGGTCCAGGGAGCTCTATGCCCAATAGATATCTTCCTTGCAGATGCAAGAGGAGTTAGCCCCATGCATCATATGGCCCTTATTACTTCAAGGTTGTCCCTAGAATCTAGTTACTGCTATGATCATGGCCCAAGCCCCTGAGAGGAAGTTGCAAATTAGTCAGCAATCACTAACGACAAATCTGGAAGTTACAATCTTGGTGGGAATGGGAGCACGGCAGAAGCAAGTGAAACAAGACTTGTGGGCTCTTTTATGGATGCTAAACTAGTGCATCACTTGAACCAAGAAGAGATATTGGATCACCAGGCCAAGGGGTTGTGCTTCTATTGTGATGCACCCTTTCATTGAGGGCTTCAATGCAAGAAGCTCTTTTGGCTAGAGTTAGATGATGATGTGGACTAATGATAAGGGGAAAAAGGGGGAAAAAGGGACAGAGAACTTCTAGATCTTGGTTAACCAATATATATATATATATATTTCCCTAGATCTTGGTCCCCTATGAGCCATAGAATGTTAAGGTCAAAGGGGATTAATGTTGGAAGTATTATCTAATAGGGAAGTAAATATATTTATCTTGTTATTGTTAGATTTATGCAACTTTAGCCTTTAAGGCATATTGTTGATTTATCTTTTATCTTTCATCTAAGAAAAGTTAAAGCCAATAAACTTTTATATATAAGTGATTCCACAAGAGGATAACAGTGATAAACAAGCAGAGCTATTATCTGAACTACATTTCTAAAATGATTAAAAACTTTACTCTCAATAATCCTTCAAAATGAGATACAGTATCTCCAGTGGGACAAAGGATAAGAAGATTAGAGGATTTTATCTAACAAGCCCTCAAAGCCTAATCAATATAGGTTACAACCAAAGAGGGAGGAACTCCAAACAAAAACCGTCTCCTTATTTCATGATGAATTGCCCATTGACTAGATCCTTATCTAAAGTTCATCATAGGTCCTTTAGTTATTTTAGTGAAAGTCAAATTATTCAGAGAAATGGTAGAGTACTTCTTTCACCATTTGTATAAGGCCTTTAAAGTAAGAATATAGTGTTCAAAAGCATTTTTGAGGAGAACTCAAGAAAATAACATTAATTTTCCCCACAAAATAAGTCTGTTCTTATATTTAATCAGCAAAGCACTAAGAATCAGCGAAAGTTAAGCAAGAAATTGTGATGAGTTGCACAGTTTTCATGCAAGCAAAACTGAAATAAGTACAGCGTGTCCAAGAGTCTACACCTTGACATGTAGAAAAGGATATTCAGCATCTTCAAAGAAACCCATGGAGCAGATAATATGCCTCCAATTAAAGTGCAAAGAACATTACTCTTAACAATTTGAGAAATCTACCATGAATGCAATGGACTCACCAGCAGAATCAAAAAGGGAACAGATCTATCAGAAGAGAGGGCTCTTCCACCCACATATGCGGAAAGCAAGAGGATACCTGAACCGGGGTAAGAAGGCACTGCTTATGGTGTGGGTTAGATTATAAGCTGGCAACTGCTCGTCCCTGCAACATTATAATACATTTATTTATAACTGAATTTGTTTCGCACAACTAGCATGTCTCAGAAAAATTGAAATGATCTAGGCAGCAGCCATGATACCAACCTGGGACATCCTTCACCTTCAGCAGCTTCTAATTGATAAAATGGATTCCTTACTGCATACAAGGCGCAAGGCCTATTAAAGCAGTACTTAATGCC
This sequence comes from Lumnitzera littorea, assembly GCA_024138015.1. Taxonomy (NCBI): domain Eukaryota; kingdom Viridiplantae; phylum Streptophyta; class Magnoliopsida; order Myrtales; family Combretaceae; genus Lumnitzera; species Lumnitzera littorea. The sequence goes on along the minus strand of JAMXBB010000004.1, from coordinate 31,736,222 downwards.
AAGCTTCCTTTCATTGCAAGACCACCCCACAAAAATTAAAGTCTGCTGTGATCCTCCAGATGGCGGTGCCCAAACAACCTGCCCAACACTTATACACTCCCCAATTCCTTTAACTGCTCGAACCTCTCCACTGATCAACACACATAGAGTCAACTCTTATTCTGAAGGAGTAAATCTATTAGATACTTATCAATACAAAAGCTGTTGGACCTTTCAAGGTTTATGACAAACAGGGCTGGCTGCCTTTTTCCAGCATAAGTTTCTCCCCAGTTGTCTTCCCAATCCCCTTGAACTTTCCAGCTGTCAGCATCTTTTTCAGTTGAACTGCCTTTCTTATACCCAGAACTATTGAAAGTGGGCTTCAAAGGAGTGGGCTTTTCAGCAACATAAGCAATCTGAGTTTCATCCGAATTCCAAGATATCCCCTCAAACCTACACCATCTAAGATTTTCAAAAGCATGACAAGACCATTATAGAAAATGCAACAGTCAACAACATGTACCTTCTTTAATATCAGTACAGATTGCTAAGAGTAATGCTTAGTCATTCCACTAGACCAGATAGATAAGGCATAAATCAATATCAGCACAATATGTGACATGAGTATTAGGTATCATGTGATTAGTTTAGATGATTACCATCCATCCACATATACAGAGCCATGGACAGATTTAGGGATGTGGAATTCTTTCTCTAACTGAGATTGACCCCAAATTTCAAAATGTGTAGGAGAATCATCTTCAGGATTCCGAACTACAAGAAGTTTGGAGCCTGAGGGTGAAGGAACAATTATAGAGGCATTTGTCATCTCCACAGGAAATGGGGCCCATTGGAATGCCACAGAACTGTTACTTTCACTTGATATATGCACTGATAAATTTAATTTCTTCTTCTTGTTAGCCAAAAGGTTCGGTTGACTTATTAAAAACATTCCTTGAGATCCTTCTCCTGCAATAAATTTAATCAAAATAAAACTGTTTTCAGTAAAGGGCATCCTTTATCAAAAATTACAGGATCAGTAGGGGTAATCTATTCCAGAACAATAAAGAGCAGAATAAATTATGCCACTGTATTAGGGAAGATGACAAGATTTGATCTAAATTATTAGGGAAAAATGCAAACTTAACCACCATACCTCCATCACACTTGAATATCCATGCCTTGTCAATATTGCAGATGTTAATAAAGTCCTGAAGAAGAGCTGATTGAGAAACATATTCATCCTCAGTGGTGATGTCTACACCTAAAGGCACTTTGCTAGCATGGTCCTCTGCAGAGACATCCATGGCAAAGAAAGTTGGGAATCTCCTCCTGTGCCATAATTCCCAGAGGGCAACTGAATAAAAAAACTCAAAGACTAGCAGTCAAAACAAAAACATACCACCATTTTGCAACTTTTGAACAGAGAAAAGAGTGAGGGACACGTGCATCTAATTGTTCCAAACCTTAGCAACAATCATTTTGTAGATGAAGTCAGCAACAAGAACTCTATATGCTTATGCCAACAGGTGGATCAGATATATGCATTGCTCTATAATCAGCACATTGTGTATGATAGAAAACAAGTTTTCAGTAAAGTCCAATATGGAAAAATGCACTGTCAATGTGCGGTTTCCAGGAAGTAAAAGCTTGTACCTTAAGAGAATCTGAAACTTAAATTAATAAGTATATTGGAATTTCATGTAATTCTTAAATTCAGACACCCTCACTGAATAATGATACCATAATCATTGGGGCTTTTGTTCAAATGGCACTTTCCTTGTGTCTATTTACTCATAAGTCTTTGGTGGTCATCTCATGATATAACGAAAACCCAATTTCTGGTCCATGTAATTGAAGCCAATATCTATATGCTACCCAGATCCCTAACAGTTGTCATTACTAATAACAAGCATTGGTAAAATGAGTTACAAGTAGTTCAGTGCAATCAAGCCTTGAAACAAGAAACATTACACAAGATAGACACCACATACCAGTTCCTTCAAAAGCGGAAGCAATGACATTAAAGAAAATTGCATCAATGTAGAAACTGAGAAAGAGTACTGTAATCAAGAAAAATCAGTTACTAAGCTGACTCTACCAAATAAGAATCTCCATTTTAACAAAGCATGCTATAGGCCAGGTAGTTGATCTAGTCACGGATGATATTCTTATGATGAGTGTTGAGACTCCATTAAGAGAAGGTCTTGTCAAAGAGATTACTCAGAAACTGCTTAGGCTAATGTCTGGATAACATTTTTGCCTGCTTAAGAGTATTGTAGAGACACTTGTTTATAAGCTTTTCAACCCTATCTTCCTTAGACAAAAATAAACAATTAAATAAATGACTGTTTTTGCAAATAAAAGATAATATGGATCTAACCGAATCTCCTAAATGCATGAAATAGACAATAACAGAGAATTATTTGTTTGTCCTGCCTATTAGACCTATTATTAAGAGTTCCCTAGCTATTCCTAGCAATGCAATAGAGAGATCTTATCATCTATGGAGTCCCTACTACAAACTGCAATGAAGAACCCGAGACAACCAAAATGCCGCAACGCAACTTCCATTGCCCATAGTTTAAGCCAATCCAACCAGACCATTCTTTTGCAGAATATAACTACCGATCCTGATGATCAATTAAGTAAAATTCGAATTTTGATTGCCCGATACTCATCAATTTATGATTAATTATCCACTTCTAGACTAAGTTCCCTCTCTACTCAAGTACTTGCCCGCACACCCACTAATCATAAATGGTCATATCGAAGAATATAAACCTCAGTTTTACCCATGTACTTTTTGCATTTCTTATTTCTACTGGGACAGGGGACAGTCAGTGACAGCAGACACAAATTTCATCCACTTTTTTATAATCGGAGAAGTCCAGATTGACCCCATGAACCATTCAACTAGGGAGAACAAAAGTTCCAATTTCTTCTGCATATCCAATCGAGAATAAGAATGTATAAATCAAACACAGAAATCACTCGAACCAAACTACTGTTAACTCGCTAATATTACAAGCCAACGGATGATCAAGTCGCTAAAAACTATTTCTTTTAGAGAGAGAGATATTACTTAGACAAAATGAAATGGCAGGCAAAATGTGAGCGAGAGGGAATAGAAAGAGTGAGTGAGGGAGTAGGAGAAGATATGAAAGAGGAGAGAGAGTGATACGATGGAAAGGCAAGGGGATATGAACATAAGCATGAGTTGACTATCAGCATTTTAAGGTTATTCTCCTAGGATAAGGTGGATAAGGTGGACGGACTTGCCACATGGTCATACGCTTTCCAATTTCCATTTAGGCTTTAGAAACCTGTGCGTATAATTTACGCGATTTGGGTTTGATTGAAAGTAAATAACGTGACTAGCATTTGTAAAATAGTGGCACCATAAGAGTAATACGTATGTTTACCCTTAAAGAAAGCTATTTCTTAGAAAAATGATGAAAATAAAAATAATTTATAAAATATCATTATTAAATCTTATTTTAAACATACAGTTTAATTTTTTATTCGTAAATCGTGATGTGGTGTAAAGTATAGATAAAATAATTAAAAAATGGCAGTTTGAAACTTTCAAAATTGCGATTTTTGATCGCATGCTTGCACCGGTGAAATCTCCTACTGCCGTTTGCCACACTCCTCGATGTGGCTGCATTGACAATACAAGTCCCCATGATCAACATGCATACTGTTTGCTACACACAGCACGAAGTTGGTATGTAAATCACAGTTTCATTTTGCCATTTCAAAATCGCCTATTCTACAAATTAGTTTGTCTTTTCTCTGAGTCATGTGGCGGCGGTCTGTGACGGTTGTGAATAAAAAGTTAAATCACATTTTCCAAAATATAATTTAATAATAATATTTTATAAATTATTTTTATTTTCTTCTTTTTTTAAATATAGTTTACCCCAAAGAAGTAAACATAGCTATTACTCGGCACAATAAGCTGTTTTTCGGTATATGGAGAAGTTGAATTTCTTCTTTCGATAATTATTATAATGGTATTTGGAAAAAAAAAATAGAAAAAAACTAAGTAACATGTCAAAAATATATAAATAATAACCTTTTTCCTTTTCATGGCCAACCATTGTACTCCAATAATATGAAAATTCATTTCTTTTAAATAGTTACAGTACATATAGTACTTTTAATTAAAAAAAAAAAAAAACTTTTTGCCTATCCTTACCTTGCCTTGCCTTTTTATCAATTATTTATACATATTACAACTATGACAAGTGAAATCCCTTTCATCGAAAGAGTTAATAGTCTTAAAACAATGCAATTGGTATGTATATATATAAAGTGTAGCATTGATATATTAATTCTTTATTTGAAGTCAATTGAAAAAAGATTTAAATTATAAATATGCTTCAGTAGTTATTTTTAATATTTTTTTTTCTTAAGTTGACTCTCAAAAATTGACTAAATATTCCATTATTTTCAAATCTTTACTTAATATTTCGTCTTAATTAAATATCATTCATCATGGAACAGCTGTTATGTCATTTATTTACCGTTTGATACCCATAATTGCAATTACCAAGAATTTCATTTCTTAAAAAATGGTGAATAGATATTCTTAATCTCATTGCAATTTTGAATTTCCATTTTTTTTACCAAGAATATCCCTATAGAAATTTAAAAGTTACACCATTTGCGTTCTAATTAAAACATCAAAGTAGAGAATCAAATAACCATAATCATCCTGTCTCCCTCACTATCATTTTCTTCAATCGGTCACTCTCTCCATCGAAGTCTCCCTCTTTGTCAGTTTTCTTCTATCTTTCTCCCTCTCTCTCTCCATGGAAGTTCTATCCCACTAAAGCATCTACTGAAGTTGCTCATATGTGAACCTTACGTAGCTCTATGTTGGTTTTGGTGGTGTGCTACAAGCATGTAATCACGACAAGTAAGGGTTGTGTAGTTGATCATTGGTGGTTATGGGATGGTGTGACGTTCATCAAAGTTCACTGAAGTGGGTTCATGCTGCAACTCGTAGGTTGTTGTGTGAGCATGCAGTAGGATGGAAAAAGAAAAAGGAAGGAAGGTCAAAGAACAATAAAATTGATGCAGGACAACAAAATGGTTTAATTTTTAAAGAAAGAAATAATATATGGATACGGAAACTAAATTAGAAAATTAAATTAAACATAAATTATATTAAGAATACCAATAAAAAAATTATTTACTCTAACCTCTGTATTGTAGTATAGATCTTGTTAGTTGTTCTCAATTAGTGAACGTGAAGCTCGAAAATTTAGGACGATGAATTCAAGCTTTCGAAGTGATCTAACCTTTAATTGTCAATGTCGACTTCCAAATCAATTTTATTTTCCCACGTTAAAGGATACTTTGCAATTCCCTTTAAGAAATCTTCACTGATAAAGAATTTGTGAATATAAGCTTCCTTTATAACTTTATTAATTAACCCAACGGCAATGCCTAATGAATCCAACAAATTGAATCAAAGAGGAATCAATGCCATTCTCGAAGATCATCGAAACTTAGAAGATTATTGTAGTTGCAATTGATATAGCAAATGAAAATAACTAAGTAAATTGAAATAGTATGATTTAATGACCTCACACTATTGATGAAATTTTGATAGCCTTAAACGATTAATAAAAAAAAGAATCACTCTACTCTTAAAAAATTTATTTAGTTCAATAATCAATCCTTCAATTGTGTAAAACCCTAGAAATAATACTATTTATATAAAGATAAAATAAATATGGACCTTACAATGTACAATCAATCTAACAGCTAATAATAAATCTCATAAAATAAAAAAATACTAAAAGACTTTCTTAAACATAAAATATATCTACTTGTTAAAAGATATAAAAATATATCTTATCCTAAAATAACAAAAATAATAAAATCTCAAATATTAAAATCTTCATGATAAATAATGCAATATCACTATTACAAACTCTTATGCCTATATTGGTAGTCCCTATCATTCCTCCCTCACTTGGAAAGATTCACCTTCAATAAATTAAAATTGAGGTACTATTCATAAAGATCTAAATTAATTCCTTAAAGCTTTGACTCAATTATCCATGTAGCATCTAAAAGTAGACGATCTACCCATTTAACGAGAAAATATCTACCATCCTTCATGATCTGATCATCAATAATATCTTCTATCTCTTCTTTCTTTCCTCTTAATGGTGGAACATGTGAAACTGGAAGAGTAGGAAATGTAGACTTTGGCTCACATGAAGAATCAGTATCTTGAGGCGTCTCATGGTAATGCAAGAGATCCTCAACATTGAAGATATTACTAATACCTGTATTTGGTAGCAACTTTAAGACATAAGCATTTGCACTAATTTTCTTCAAAACTTTGAAAGGTCCCATGCCTTTAGCATGTAATTTCTTTGAAGAACCTTGTGGAAACCTTTCTGGTCTAATTTAAGTAATCACCAAATTTCCCTCCTTAAACCTGATACCTGCAATGAACATCTATAGCAGACTTATATAATTCATTACTTAAGTTAATTTTCTTTCTAATTTCCACATATACGTCATGGATATAGGTGCAAAGGATTCAGCACACTCTAAAGGTCTAGATGAACATATAAGTGGTATAAGATTAATAGGACGTCTAGGTTGATAACTTAACACAAATTCAAAAGGACTCAATCCAGTAGATCTATTTACTAAACTATTATAAGCAAATTCTGTCATAGGAAGGATATGATCCCATGTAGATACATGGTCACTAACCAGACACCTCAACAAATCACCTAAACTCCTATTGACCACTTCGGTCTGACCATCAGTCTGAGGGTGAAATTTAGAAGGAAACTGTAATTTAGTTCCTAGCATTCTCCATAATGTCTTCCAAGAGTAATTAACAAACTTAACATCTCTATCTAATATTATGGTTTCAAGTAACCCATGTAATATAACAATCTCATTAAAGAACAATTTGGCTATATGAGAGGCATCTGTAGTCTTACTACATGGTATGAAATTTCCCATCTTAGAAAAACAATCAACTACCACAAAGACTGAGTCATGTTTTTTAGGTGTCATTGGTAAACCTAACACAACGTCCATACTAATATCTTGCCAAGGTGAATGTGGAACAGGTAAAGGTATATATAAACCCGTATTCTATTTCCAATGTTTGGAAAGTTGACAAGTATGACACTACCTCACAATTTTAGCCACATGTCTCTTAATGTTAGGCTAATAAAATCTATCCTCAACCACAACTATGGTCTTATCTCTCCCAAAATGACCAACTGCACCACCTACATATAATTCCCAAATTAAGAAGCCTCTTAGGGAAGTCTTTGGAACATATAACCTATCACCTCTAAATAAGTATCCATCCTTAAGGACATAATCAACATAAACCTATAATTGACCTTCAAACAATAAAGCATAAATTTCTCTAAAGTCAAGACAAGTCTCATATTGCTCTCTCAATTTTTCAAAGCCAACAACCTCTACAATCAAGGTACTTACTAGTAAGAGCACACAACTTAAAGCATCAATAGGTTTGTTCTCAACTCCAGCCTTATGTTTCAAAACAAATGTGTACTCTTACAAAAACTGAACCCATTTTGCATGTCTAGGTCTAAGTTTCCATTGTGAATTAGTATATTTAAGAGCTTAATGATTACTATACAATGCAAATTCATTAGGTAGCAAATAATGTCTCCAAGGTTGCACTAAAGCATAAAATTCTTTATCATAAGTTGAGTACCTTTGGTTAGCCTCATTTACTTTCTCACTAAAGAAAGCTACTAAGTGTCCCTCTTGACTAAACACTCCATCTATCCATATGCCAGATGCATCATAAGCAACCTCAAGCACTTTTGAAAAATTAGGTAACCTAAGCACAGGTGTTTTAGTCATTCTCTTCTTAATTTCTAGGAATGCTTTAGATGCACTTTTAGTCCAACTAAATTTCCCTTTTTTAATGCAATATGTGATCAGGGCCATAATGGTGCTAAAACCTCTAATGAATCTCCTATAAAAAGTGGCAAGTCTATGAAAACTCTTAACATCATGTATACTTTTATGTTCAAGCTACTTAACAATTGCCTTAATTTTCTTAAGATTTGCTCTTAACCCTTTCATAAACACAACAAAACCTAAGAAAATTACTTGAGTTGTTAAAAAAGCACACTTTTTCAAATTCACATAAAGCTCTTCATGCCTTAGTGTCTCAAATAATTTCCTTAAGTGTGATAGATGCTCTTCCTAAGTGTTACTATAAACTAAAATATCATCAAAGTACACCACAAGAAACTTTCCTATAAATGGTTTGAACACTTGTGTCATCACTCTCATGAAAGTAGATAGGGCATTAGTCAACCTAAAGGGCATAACTAACCACTTATATAGACCCTCTTTTGTTTTAAAGGTTGTTTTCCACTCATCCCCTAGTGTCATCCTAATCTGATGGTAGCCACTTCTAAGGTCAATCTTAGAAAACCACTTAGACCTTGAAAGCAAATCTAATATGTCATCTAATCGGGGAATTGTGAACCTATATTTGATGGTTATTTTGTTAATGGCCAGTGAATCTATATACATCTCCAGCTTCCATCTTTCTTAGGAGTAAGGAGTATGGGTACAGCATATGGATTAAGACTCCCTAATAAAACCCTTTTGCAATAATTCTTCTACTTACCTCTTTAACTCTACATCTCTACATGCTCATTAGAGTTTATCCTATAATGTAGTAAATTAGGTAAGGCTACTCTAGGAACTAAGTCTATAGCATGTTGTATGTCATTCATGGGTGGTAACCTATCTAGAAGTTCCTCTCGAGTAAGATCCTTAAATTCCTTAGGTAAAGGTCTCACTTTTACAAGTAAGTCTGAATCTAACTTAAGGTCATGCTCATCTACCTCCTTAACCACTAAAGCGTATAAAGTTCTCTCTTTAGACTTAAGCTCAAATTCTTTTCCACTCAAAAGATAGAGGGGCTTCTTGGAATCAAAAGTACTGACTGACCCTTTGTTGGTCCTAACCTTAAGCTCTTTTAAGAGTGAAGGACTAAGTTTAATTTTCTTAACATCATGCATGAAAACATAAGTATTAGCCCTACCATAATGAAAAATATCTAAGTCATATAACCAAGGCCTCCCTAAAAGAACATGAGTGATCTTCGTGGACACTACATCATACCAAATTTTGTCTATGTACGTAGCAAACTACAAAGTGACTAGACATCTCTGAGTGATAGGTAAGGTGATTTTATTTACCCAAGCTACCTTATAGGGGTTATAACGTAGTTCAAGCTTAAGACCTAACCTGAACACAGCAACCTGTGAAACTACATTCATACTGCTACCCCCATCAATGATCACCTTACAGTTATGACCATTACATTTTGTGTAGGTATGGAATATGCTAGTTCGTTGCCAATCATCCTCCTTCCTAACCTGGGTAATAAGGCACCCAATAACATTCAAGTTACCTTCCTCACAGTTTAAGCCCATGTCATCCTCATCACTAGCGCCCTTTTTCTAGGATATGATCTAACTCCTCATAGTCTTCATTCTCTAATGGTCCTCCCTCTCCTATATAAAGGTTCCTATTTGGGCATTGGTAGGCAAGGTGATTCGGACTATGACACTTATAACACCTCTTACTAAAACTAACCTTAGAACTCTCAACAACAATGTTCTTACCTTTAGTGTTCTTATCTCAAATCACATTAGGATTACTAATTAGGTGCTATAGAAGTATTCCCAGTGGACTTATTAGATCTCTCATTAAGATTGTTACTCCTAAACACTCGTTCCTCGTCTTGTGAACTAAACCTCCTAAGAGGTCTTAACCAATTTTCAATCTCTAAAGTTTCTTAGAAGGTCTGTTCTAAGGTCTCATTATAATGAGGATGGAGCTCTCTCTCAATCTTAGGTCATAATCCATTCCTAAAGCTACAAAGTGTCATCTTAGGCAACTCTAGCTCATCACACCTAATCCAAAGTTCATTAAACTTAGCCATATATTCCTCAACTGTCATGTTTCCTTGCTTAAGGTTTATGTATTCTTTGTAAAGTTTATCTTAATAAGATAAAAGAATGTATTTCTCCTTAAGTTTGATTTTCATCTCTACCTAATGCTCTATAAGTGGTTGCCCTAATCGTAAAAGTTGCCATTCTACATTGGTTTAGTATAATTAACCTTGACCCATCAATAACATCTTGGCAAAGCGTACTCTACAGTCCTCAGGCATCCTATAGAAATCAAAATATTGTTCTAAAGCAATGATCCAGTCTACTAAGACTGTAGGGTCAAGACTCCCATTAAATGTAAGGGAGTCAATCTTAACATGCCTAGCGGTGTCATCAACATGATAGTCATGATGTAGGTTTTCATAGCCAGGCTCTACAAAGTCATCTCCTTGAAAATTCCTATATAGTACCCTATGATGCATTAGCTCAACCCTATAGACATTATAAGCTCTAGGGTTCTTAGGCGAATATAATCTAAGGGGAGGGTTATCCTCTACATTAGGATTCCTGTCTAAGGATCGATCTATAGGTTCCTTATTCTCACCTTGACCATCGGCTGCCCTAGTAGCTTCTAGGACCTCTATGCAATTTGTAAGGATCTCTAATTGGCAACTCATTATACCACACATAATTGTAAGCTCATCCATCTTAGACAGTATTTAACTTAGTTATTCAATGAAATTATCTTTTGGAGGCGAGTCAATCCTAAAAGCTGTACCACTATGAGTTTTTTTGGTATTAGACATTTTTTTTTAAGTAATGGTATGCAAGAAAAAGGTTTTTTTTTTTTTTTTAACAAAGCAAGAAAGGGTTTTTTTTTTTCAAGAATGTAGGCTAATGTAGGCTTTGATACCAAAATTAATGCAAGACAACAGAAACGGTTTAATTTTTAAAGAAATAAATAACATATGGATGCAGAAACTAAATTAGAAAATTAAATTAAATATGAATTATATTAAGAATGCCAATAAAAAAAATATTTACTCTAACCTCCGTGTTATAGTACAAATCCTAATATTTGTTCTTAATTGGTGAACGTGAAAGCTCGAAAATTTGGGATGATGAATTGAAGCTTCCGAAGTGATCTAACCTTTAATCATCAATGTCAACTTGCAAATCAATTTTATTTTTCCATGTTGAAGGATCCTTTGCAATTCCCTTTAAGAAATCTTCACTTGTAAAGAATCTGTGAATATAAGCTTCCTTTATAACTTTATTAATTAACTTAATGACAATACTCAGTGAATCTAACAAATTGAATAAAAAAGGAACCAATGTTGTTCTCAAAGATTGTCGAAACTTAGAAGACTATTGTAGTTGTAATTGATATAGCAAATAAAAATAACTAAGTAAATTGAAATAGCACAATTTGATGGCCTCACATCACTGATGAAATTTTTATAGCCTTACACTATTTGTGAAAGAAGGAATAAAATTTATTAAATTCAATAATCAATCATTCAATTGTGCAAAACCCTGGAAAATAATACTATTTAGATAAAGATAAGATAAATATAGGCCTTACGATGTAAACCTAATCCAATAGCTAATAATAAATCTCTTAAAATAAAAAACACTAAAAGATCTTCTCAAACTTAAAATATATTTACTTAAAAGATATAAAAATATTTCTTATTATAAGATATTGAAAATAATAAAATCTTAAATATAAAAATCTTTATGCTAAATTGGATGATATCGCTATTGTGAACTCTTATGCCTATATTGGTGGTCCCCATAAAAAATTGAGGAAGAGAAAGCAATCACGTTTGATTTGGGTTTCAGTTCTAATTTTTCCTTTTTGATTAAGAAATCTATTTTGATTTAAGGCTAAGGTTTTTTAATTTTGATTATGCTTTGATTTGGGTATATGGTTAAGGTTTTGATTCAAGTATACGGGATAGGGATATTTTGGTCTTTTTGATTACTACTTCAACTTTATTCTTCCATTTATGCATGGCTGTCAAAATCATGATTCTACTTATGTAATTTTACGAGTTTATAATGTATGAGGCTTTTCTAAGTTAATATGGGTGTAAAATCAATTTTTTTAACTTACGTTTTTAACTAATTTTACGTGTCAAATTTAGTAGAAATTTACATTTTTAATTGAGTTTATTAGTTCTACATATATTAGTTGCATGGGCCAAAAATAAAATTTTATAAATAAATGAATAAGTAATCTTCTATTAGCCCATTCACTATTAAAGCATTAAATCATATTTACTATTCTATTCCAATTTCCAAACCCCAAACCCACCCCTCCCTCTCTCTCTTATTTTTTTTATTTATACTCATATCATTTATTCGGGTTTCAACTCCAATAGAAAAGTTCATAAGGAAAACTATATATTTAAGTTTATATATTTAATACAAAATGAGTTAAGATATTTAGTTCTTTTCAATTCATCACTTTTTTTTTTTCAAACAAAATAATGGAAAAAAGAACAATTTCCACTCTACTTATCCTTCTTCCACGAATATTATATTATATATTAAGAATATTTTACCAAAAAAGAACTAAATTCCTTCATTTCTTTATTTCCATCATGTATTTTGAGTATTCTATAGTTTTTTGAAAACTATTTTCTATACGTTATAGAAACTTGCCTTTTTACATTCCAATTCTATAAATTCTCTAGTAAATCTAGATAAAATCGCAAGTTAGATAACTATGCATTTATGTATTATTGTATATGTAATAGTATTATGTAAGTAGTAGGATCTTTATAGTCCTTTTCATGTAATACCATATTTAAGGTTGTTAATGAGACAAGCTGAGCTTTTAAAAGATCAAATTCAACTCATTTAAAAATCATCAAGGTTAAGCTAAACCAAGCTTTTATCGAAGGTAAAAATTAGAGGCTCGAGCTCTAGCTCTAGCTCATTAAGGATTTTGAAACTCAAAGTCGACTCATTTAAGCAAATGAGCATGAGCTCGAACTCGTATATTTAAACGAGCTAATAAAAGAGCTCAAGCTCGTATATTTGAACAAGCTTATGAATAAGCTAGTTTAACTTTTTTGTATTAACAAGCCTAAACAAGCTTAAGCTTAAACTCAAATTCGAGCTTGTTTAGATAAATAAGCCTAAACGAGCTTAAGCTTAAATTTATACTTTTATATTTATATCCTTGCATTTTCCATATTAGAGACTATACCTAATATTCTTGTGAGGTAATATATCATTTAAAAGTATGCTACAACCAATCCAATAACATAACATCATGATTATAAATAAGCTAGTTGTGGCTACTTCTCTTACATGATATCTTGAAACAAAATATGCCAATCAAAATGCACATTTTGCATTTCATAATTTATCATTGTCGATGACTCTTGTTTACCCATTTGTAATATGCGTGTATTATATAGAACTTTGATTTAAACATAAATTATAAAGTGTAAAACTATTACTTGATAATATACAAATGTAAAATTAGTATAATTAGAAGATTATTAAGATATATAAGATTAAAAATGTATGAATTGAAAAAACGTACACTACAAAATATAATAAAACCACTAAAATATAATTATTAAAACTAAAAATAAAAACAATCACATTAATATAATGTAGGCTTACGAGCCTATTCATAAGCTTGCTAATGAGTAAGGCAAATCGGCTTGTTAACAATGTAAATAAGCTTGCTCACTAGTTGGCTCGTGAACTTAAATTTAAAACTAAAACTTGACTCGTTTAATCAAAAGAGTTTTGTTTTGAGCTCAAACATACGTCATTTAATAATCAAACTCAAGCAAAGCTGAGCTCAAGTAGCTAATGAGTAACTTGGCTTATTTACTACCCTAACTATAGACACCATATTTTTGCCCCCATGTAATTTTATAAGTTTTTTTTTAATATGGAAAAGGGATCTTAATTCAGAAAAATACAAAAAAATTTAAAAATTTAGAAAATTAAAAAAAATGGAAAAATTAGAAAAGTACAAAAGATAGAAAATTTAAAAAATATAGAAGATTTCATAATAAAATCTTTCAGGAAATAAGTCTTAGGTTATTTTTAGGATCTTTAAATTACTTAGAAAATATCATTTAATTTTTAACATTAGGTCTAAGTACAAAAAATTTATATTGGGCTTGAATAAAAATTAATTTGTATAGGCTTAAATGTCAAAATTAAGCTATTTTAGGTTGAAACATAGTTTAGTATAGTGTATTTTTATTTATTTTATTTTATTTATTTTTTAGAAAAAGATGTTAATTATAAAAAAAAAAAAAAGGGAGAGCCAGATCAAGCTAAGCTTATTTAAAGAGCCCAACCCCTTTCCCATAAGGATTAAACATCAAGCACATGCAATAAGGCCTTAGTTTCCTCGAGCACATGTATCACATAGGCATGCCAAGTACATGCCATCAACTGCATGATTTGTAGCAATATCCTCAAATCGACCTCCTCATTTTGATACGATCTTTGTTATGCTTCACATACAATTTCCATTGAATTAATGATGCAATTGTGTGCTAGGCATGGCATACTCTAGCATCCAACCAAGCATTTGTCTAGATTTATGCAATAATTGTATTGAAAATGGAAAAAACAAAAAAATCATATGTAGGTCAAAAGGCCATTAATTTGAATCTTAAAATTAATGATTTTTCTTAACCTTCTATGCTAATCCAGGGGTTGTTTAGTATAAAAGGGGTTTTAGGAAGCCATTATGGTCATCAATTTTCATTCAAAACAATGAAGAACACACACATACCACTCTTTCTCTCTCTAGGGTTGTATTGCTTTCTCTCTCTACGCTAAGCTCAATTACGATGGTGTTCAAACCAAAACACTTACATTTCTAAGCTTTTTAGGTGCCCAACTTTTGAACCCAACTAGTTTCACACCTTACCACTGTTTGTAACTCCAACCACCACTAAGGGTTTTGAAAACCCTATCCATTACGACCCATTCCTTGAACCACTATACTAGCTACTATTTCAAGCCAAACCAAGCATATGATTGAGTTTGTAGCACTTGAAAACCCTCAACCCAACTTCCTTCTCACACCCAGCAACGCCACGAGTATGTCATCTAACCACCAACATCGACCGCCACTTCAAAAACCACCTAAATCACCACTACTTGCCAAGGCACTCTCCCTACACCCCTTAAGTCCAATACAATCTACATGAAACACTCCTTACCTACTTTAAACGCCACCTAGAACCACCTCCATTAGGCCCACCATGCCGTCAACTTTTTCTTCTCCTTCAACCTAAGTGGAGCTCTAAATCGATCCACATACCCTTACATTGCAGTTGGTCTGCCCCCTCTTACTTGTTGTTTTATTTTATCTATTGTTTCAATTTTTATTTATTTATTTTATTATTTTATTGTAATAGAAACCTGTACAAAAAAAAGGGAAGAAAAGAAAAAAAAAAAAGAGAAAGTGAAAAGAAAAGGGAAAAGGGAAGCTTTAGTATTTTATTTTTTTTAGCATGTTAGGTCAACATAAAAAGAAAATTAATAATAAATGAAAAGAAATTTTAAAAAATAAATAAAAATAAAAATAAAATGTTTTGTCTCTTAAAAAAAATCCTTTTTCTAAATAAACAAAAATAAACCCTTTTCCAAAATTAGGGCTGTTTTAGAATTTTCAAAAAATAAAAACAAACCAAATTTAATACTCTTTAGAAATTTTCCTTAAATAACTCAAACCGGATTAAAAATATAAACTCAATTAGTTTCTCAAAAATTAAAAAGAATTAACCTTTTAATGTTTTCGAAAAATAAATTACGAAAAATTTGATCCTTACTAGAGGGCACATAGGCACTCACGGAGTGACTTAAAATAAGGAAATCTTTTTATTTTCTCTTTTGTAAATAATTTCAATTTGCTATTGTTGTTTATGCAAATAAAATTAGTTTATTACAAATTTAGAATTAGTTAAAAGAGGTAATTTGAAAAATAAATTTAAATTTGGAAAGTTAAAAATGATATCTATTAAGGATTTAATAAGTTAACCCCAAACTTAAATCTTCAATTTTTAAAAACCATTTTTTAAATCAATCTTTACTCAATTTAGTATCTATGTTAAAATCAATCTACCTAATTGGTTTTAAGTTAACTCATTTTTTTTCTAAACTTCGGTTAAGGTGACAATTCCGAACTTTTCAAAGTAGAACCAAGTTTTTCTTACTTAGTCTAAGGTTAGTATTAGACAAGTTAGAGTTTAATACTAAGTAGGTTAAGAAAAATAATTAAAACCTAGAAAAATCAGGCTGAACACTAACCATATTTATCATAGGGTTAGTTTAGCTTCATGTATAAATATCGAATATTTACACAATGTACAACAACACACATAATTGATCAATACATAAAATTAATCTTGTATAGATCTATCATTTCAAGACTAAGATAATGTTATAAATCTTAAATAACAGATGCATCAACTCCTGTTGTTAGCATATCATCAACATAAAGTAATAGATGGATAATATCGCCATTGATTCATCAGATGAATAATGCTAAATCACGTAATCTAGAAACAAAATCAAATTGAGCAAGAGTGGAACTAAATTTAGCAAAGCAAACCCTTTAAGCTTATTTTGTTAAAGCTTATAAGCCTTATGGGGAGAATGATAACTAAGAGGAGGATAAATATAAACCTCTTTCATTAGATCATTGTGGAGGAAAGTACTTTTGACATCCATCTAGAAAAGATTCCATTTACGAATTGTAGTAATGTGACTATGAACATATTTTAATCAAACCATTGGTTCAGAAGTTTATTTATAGTCTATGCTATACTCTTAAGTGCACCCTTTAGTATCTAAGAGAGCTTTGTAACTCTCAACAATTCTATTGAAACAAGTCTTGATTTTGTAAACCCATTTGCAACCACTAGAAGTCTTTTTCAAGGGAGGATTGACTAAGTCCCAAGCTTGAGTTTTCTATAAAGCCTAAATTTCTTCAATTATAGCTTAGCCCCAAAGAGGGTTAATACTTACCTTACTATAAGAATAAGGCTCATAGAGGTTTACAATAACAAAATAATAATGGAAATTAGTAAGATAATGAGGAGTTTCTCTTACCTAACTGGAATGTTGAAGAGAACTATTAAGAATGGATATGAGTATAGGTGCTTGATCAACAATTAGATAGGTTCAATAGCAACACGTAAGGGAAAGTGAGTATTAACATAATCACTTGCATTAGAATCAATTGTATTAGGACTTGGAAACAACTCAATTGAGGAATTATTGAAAAAATAGAGAGTTGGTATTAACAAAGTGATGATATTTAGAAAGTAAAGAGAACTAAGTATTTCCCAAGAAGGTAACATGAAAGAGATGCATAATTTGTCGAAAATAGGATCTAATAACGATTACCTTTTGTGTTTAACTCCATAACAAAGAAAACAATTTAAATGAGCATGAGGTTCTAATTTAGTGTATTAATGAGGCTATAATAGAACTAAACAAGCACATCCAAAAGGTTTAAGGGTTGAATAGTTAAAAGGCTTACCAAACAGCTTTTTAAAAGGGGATAAATTATGAAGAACCAAAGTGGGAAGTTGATTAATAGTATAAATAGCATTAAGAGCTTCTTCTCCAAAAAAATTTTCTAAACATTAAGCAAGGAGAAGAAGAATACATACTAAATCAAGAATATGACTATTCCTTGTGCTTGACTCACCCATTCTATTAGGATGTATAAGGACAAGAGCGTTAAATAGCAATGCCTTATTGACTAAGAAATTGAAGCAGAGAAGAATCTCTATATATCCATTTTACTGTTTGTCTTAAGAATTTTAATAGTACAAGAGAATTGAGTTTTAATTATATGTGCAAATTTAATGTTATATATATATATATATATATATATATGTAAAAGTTAACCAAGAATATTCATCAATAAATAATATAGAATAACAAAAACCATTACTAAAGAAATAGGAGAAGGACCCCAAATGTTAGAATGAATTAAGCTAAAAGAAATATTTGAAATAGAATCATTATTAGTAAAAGACATTACAAGTTGTTTCATAAGTTGACAATGTAAGCAATTAAATACTCTAGACTTTGTAGATCCTTATAATTCACGACAAATAAAGCATGAATTTTGCTAATTAAGGCTTTAGCAAGATATAGATGCCACCGATAAGTGAAGGAGTTGGTAGTTGTAGTCATAACATAAGTTTTTGAGGAAGATGAAATCAACTTACCTTATAACCTACCCTAAGAATATATCTTGTTTGTGGATCTTGTACCTGACCATTGACCAATATAGATAAGATTAAGTTTCAAGGTAGGGACATAGTAGGTTTTAGGAAAATTAAGATTAGGGATAGATGTGTAAGTTATGTTCATTTTAGTTTCATTTGCAATATGAATTGATGGTAAGGAAGATACGGATGTTGCTGGTGACATAAGTTAATATTAATGGTCATATGGTTACTATATGCTGGGTCAAAAAGCCAATGAGAATTACTCGGAGAGGCAAACATAGTAATATAGTAATTAAAAGAGATGACCTACTTGAGCAGTACCTCACGATCACTTATAGTGATGGAAGTAGAAGCCTTAATAACAACAACAGAAGTGATAGAAGAAGATCCAAGCTCGAGAAATTCTTGGATTTAAAGAACCCACTTTTCAATCTTGGAGGGTATATGGGACAGTGTTCAATAAAATGCTTAAGACGACGAAAATATCTCTGAATAGGATAAGCAACAAAAGTATAACCAATTTGATTACAATTCTTACATAATTGAGTATAGGATTTCTAGTGCGAATATCGAGTACTTGCAACAATTGTTTCAAATTGAGGAGGTTTTTTTTTTTCCCATATTGAGGAAGGTTTCTTAAAAAATAATCTCTTAAATGGTAGTATCCAATGATAGGAATGGATTTCAATGTAGCGAGAAGGTTCGAACAACTTCATATTTAGGTTGAAGAGCCATGAGAGCTTAAATGAGATGTAAATGATCTTCAATTTTACCTAAATATTTGATTCAAAATTGATTGTACTTAAGCAAGAAAATCATTCATAGATTGACTTATTTCTTGTTTTAGATTATGAAGAATGGTAAACTAATAATAATGGGTAATTCTAATGGTTTGATATTGATTAACCAAAAAATTCCAAATTTCTTTTGCAGAGTCATAATCATCAAATTGGATATGAATGGAAAAAATAGAGTTATTTGTAGAATAATGTGATAATCTAATGATTTTTACTATCACAATCCTCAAGACTATCTGCAAATTGTACATTAACTTCATCTTTCTCTTTAATTGGCTTAGTGATATCTTCAATAACAATATGTCAGCTTGCGACCTATCAATAAACCTTTCATTTCTTAAATCAAAGATTAAAATTTAAGTTAGTCAGAATAATTCCAATAGGTTTTAAAATATTAGGTTTCTCTATGATGAAATAAAGAGTTTCAAATAGAAAAAATCTGTGTTTAAATTTTGTAAATCACAAAAAGAAAAAAAATTGATGACGATGATAAGAAAATAAAATAATGAAAGAAAAGGGAATATAAAATTGATAAAGTCCACAATTATGTAGGCAAACTGTGTAGGTAGAAATCATGAAAATACAAGAAAATATGGCTCTAAAGCCAGGTTATAATACCATATTAATAAAAAAAACACTAAGAATAATGAGAAAAATTATGTCTATTGTGTATATTTTGTATAGAGATACAACATCTATTTATGCATAAGAATATGAGTTAATTTTGATACAACAATAATCCCGATGGATATGGTTGCTATAATTATACTAGACAAATCTCCTATTATCATATTTAGATAGATTTCCTATAGTCTTGCTAACATTAGTAAAAGTGGAAATATGAGGTTGAATGAAAAACAACCCAAAGTTGTCTAGTTTTGGAAGAACATATAATTGTTTTCTTTTCCTTTACAAAACCTTGAAGCTAATCTTAATGGAACATGGTATGTAGACAATATTATAGTCAAGACATATTATGGGAGATACTTGGATGTTCTTTAGCATTATATGAGAGGAAAAAGGATATGTAATATTTAGAGATAATAGGAAAGTTAAAATTACGAGTATTGTTACTGTTGGTAAGAAGCCATTTACTATTGAAAACTTTTTTCTTGTGAAAGGCCCAAAGCATAACCTACTTGCATTAGCCAACTATCTAACAAAGTCATAAAGTAGTTCTTTAATATAACAAAAGTTTAGTTTTCAATGAGGTTCAAAGTCTTCGAAGGGGTAACGCAAAGAAAGGTTTACATCATAAAACCATCAAAGGTGAAATATAAAAATTATTTGTTTTTTGAAAATGGAAATGCTTTCTTGTAGCATAAGAAGTTTCACGATATCAATTTCAAACAATTAAGAAACCTTCAAAAAATAGTTCTTACTGGTTTTAAATGTTAGAAATGACTTTCACTTTTCCTCTTATTCCATGAATACGATGGTTTTTAACTCTTTCAAAAGTAAAAACTCTATTTTGACATATAGACCCTTAGAAGTTCTACATATGGATCTATTTGGACTTACCATAATGATTAATAGGAAACCTTATTATAAACTCTCTTAAAGATATCTTGGTCCTTTTTTCAAGTTATGAGATGGTTAGAGCATTAACTTATAGATAAGAGTTACCTAAACAATCACATATGCACTTAATGTTTTGCATTCCTACATGTCATGCTCCAAACTCAATGAGTCATAACAGTCCTACTTGAAGAACTAATCTAAGATAAAAGCTAACCCCTTAGCCACTATCATAAATATAGCTTACATAAGGCTTACAAAACTCAACTAATCTTAAAGCAGTCAATTGGGCACCTGTAACATATATAAATGTAGAATAACTTTGCCAAAACACTTTTCTTGAAGTATTAGTAGTTCATTACTTTCAAAATACTTATATGTATATATATATATATATATATATATATCAAAAGATTTAGTCTTTTTTTTTTAAAAAAAAAAACTTTACAGCTCCAAGAGTTTGACATAGTTATATATACATATAACATTAACCAACAGTTTGAAAACTATAAAGCTACTTAGGGAGACCTATATAGTTTTCCCACAAAAAGACAGAAAATAACCAAAGAAAAGAGCGAATGGTCCAGTAGTCTTCAAGTCCTCGCTTCCTAACCTACCGAATACTAAAATGCAGATGATTGTAACGCAATACCTTTAAGATCTAATCAACACATGCAACATAGTTTAAAGGGATGTGACTCAACTAGCTCAGTAAGAAGGGACAGAATCATAAGAGTACAACAAATATATAAGGTTATCAATCATTAATGAAATCTAATGCAACAAGTAAATGAAATTCATCGTACAATGTTTAATCGATCTACTGTAAAGTTAAAGAAATTACACTTATCTAACCTGAATTGAGAAGTTTCAATGAGACACTATCAAACTAAGCCCAAGCTTATGCAATGGAAAATATCCTTCTCCTTAGACTACTTTCGAACCATGGTTCCCAACCTTGCCACGACCTCTTCCCCTATCACGTAATTCGACCAAGCATAGAAAATGACCATTTCAACTATTCTTATCGAAGTATCGACATTTGGTCCAACACCTTAATTGTTACCCCTAGTAGGTTTCCATGCATGTCAGGTTAGAGTTAAACTAAAGTTATAATTAGTCCCATTTATAGGTGATCTACCATATTCAAGTCAAGCCAAGCAACTTAAGGTCAAATAGAAAACACAACATGGAGTTTACCTTCAATCAATAAAATAGTATCACCATCATATACATCGTACACATACAACCAAATATTATAACCACAAACAAGTACTTTTATTCCTTTAGGTATTCTAAACCAATACTCCCACATGTTACGAAGCATTGATTCCAGCTGACTTGATTTTGATGTGTGCTAGCCATGCGTTTTCATGACCATCTCCTTCACATAACCCTAGATGTTCAATACAATTACTTTATTTTTTACTAAATATAAAGTATATTAGTTCATTTTAATGATTTAAGTGTGGTTGTGATTTGATTTAAGAAAGTTTATTAGGCCATTTATTAAATATCAACTTAATGCTGAAGAATTTGAAAAAGATTCTAAAAGTATGTTTACTATAAAGTTTTCATCCAAGAACTCTCTAATAAAGTATCTAACTTAAAGCTTCTTAAACCGATAACCTCTGACTAAGTCTCTTATGTTGTTATAGTTAGGCTTGTTTCATTTATGTATGGTAGTGATTTAGCAATTTCTTAAAGATAGCATATATCATCTTAAAATTTTATCAAACTAATATTTTTCCCAAATTGTACATGCAAAAATATTCCAAAATTTTTCCATAATATTTTTCGACTTAGTTTAGTATTTTTAACAATTAAACAAAAATAAAATGATTTTAGGACACTCATCGAAAACCAGCCGTCCAACCACCATTGGCCATCATTACCCTATTCACACTCTTAGGTGTAACCTACTCTATCACCTTAAGGTAGTAGTTTGCACCTAAATTACCTTTAAACCCTTGCACCATTTTCTTGCTTAGTTTACACCGATTTGTCTAATTTTCATATGATTTTTCCCTACTAACTTTGTTCAATTTCTAGAAACTTTCCAGATTCTTAGATCTTACTAAAGTTAGAGAGAGCAATTCTTGAATTTTTTTTTCTAAGGCATGTATAGAATGACATTTTCTCTATCCTCAAGGCTTATATACTACCACTAACTTAACTTTGCTAGGTGTCATTAAGTTGTTTTTCTTCCTCAATAAGTGTCCTTAACCACAACAATCCCTCACCAACTAATTCCTACTAATTATAATTATAATTATAATTATAATTTTTCTTAATAATTTTTAGCTAATTTTGCATAATTTTGGGTGTTTTAGGTAACTATAGGTATATATTTATACATGATAATTATACTTGAAGTACTTATATTACTCTTACATATTATTTTATGTCATTTTAAAATTTTAGTCCATATAATTTATCTCTAAGGTATAGTTACATTCCGATACCTATCTCTTGCATTTTGGTGCGTATGGTATAATATAATAAAATGAGTTATAATATTATTATTTTATTATATTTTCATATTTCAGCCCTATAGGTGTAATATGACTATGTTAAGGATGGATAAGGTCGGCCGTATCAGGGATAGGTCCAAGCTTATTGAAAGCTTGAAAATGATGATGAAAATGCATAGAACAAAAAGCAAGGAAGTAAAATCTACAATTAGTTTATAGGATATGATGTACTAAGGAACTACCAACGACTTATGAATTAACTTGCTATGATACACGAGCTAATTTGGTGAGAGTACTTGCCAATTAGCCTTATTGAAGGTTGAGGATAAGACTGAGACTAAGCAAGCAAAAGATGTTCATAAGAGGGACAATGTAATATATTCAATATCAGATAAATTGTTACGACTACACCGTATAAGGGTATTTATACCTAATATTCTAAGACAGCTTGCCAAAAGCAAAAAAGACAAAATAGGTATTTCCTAAAACAAAGTAGAATACAGGGAATGTAAAAGGGTACAAATGAAAAATCAAGAAAACATCCGGTCTTTATAGCATATTCCATCATGCAGTGGTTGAATATATAGCTAGTAGTCATTGGCAATGCTTCTGGTGTCATAACCCTAAGGGAGGCTTAATAGGATTACCTAAAATTTTCATATCACGTGTATACCCATGATATGAAAATTGTCTTACAAGTTAGAAATTACAAGACTCTAAATAATGAATTGCTAGAGTTTTTTATTTTAATTTATTAACATATTGTAAAATATAAATAACTATAAATATCCAATAATCTAAAATTCCTCAAAATTATAAAAAATCGGTATCTCTTACCAAACAATAAGATCAAGTAGTAAGATCTAAAATTTATACTTACCAAAGTTACGAAATCTAAATATAAGGGTAGTATTTATATTTAATGTTTCAAACAAGTTATACAATCTATCTTTGGCCCTAACCTCTAAACATCTTAATACTTGCACTCAATGCTTAACTCTTAACCTATATTTGCTTATCTATCAACCTGCAAAAGAAAACTATTAGGGAATAAACTGCAAGAACTTAGTGAGTTATCCTTCATACTATACCAGCAAGCATATTATCATACAATTTATTAATAAAAATATGAATACATGAACAAACAGTATGCCAAAAAATATTTATGCAGTTGATCGATACTACATACAATATCGAATTTAACACCCTCCAAAATAAGGATTAGAGATATATCGGCACCAATCACAACTAGATTCTAGTACTTGAGGTTTTTAACCATAAATTTAAATTTCGTATTTCACGAAATACATTTTCATTTCAAAGAAATCCAATAATACATAATACCCAGGTTTAGCGGTGAGGTAACCCTTGTAGTTTATGTTTACACCCTACAGCGGTGGTCTCTAGACTTAACCCCCAATTACCCAAGGTTAGCGTCTCCGACGCTAAGTAAACTCACAAACTAATGGTAGAGTTTTGTTGTACCAATGCTCCTGCACTGTACTAATCAAATCATATGAGAATCCATCCCTCCAAGGCTCTTCATTACCAATTGCGTGAGATAATGGTCAAAACATTATATGCAATGTTCATGCTTATGTATGATCCATTTAATTTTAGTTAAGTCAAATATAATTAAATCAATTTATGAGGTGATAAACCAATATCAACAAACCATTCAATTATGTAATAATAAATCAAGCAGCCAATCATTCAACTATTATATTTACAACATTTTACACAACACACAACCATTATTCAAGCACATGTATAACTTAAACCTTTATACATCAAGTTATTAATATTTACTTTAGCTGCACTAATTATAAGCACAAAACAAGTATAAAGTCATCAAGAGTACTCACTTAGTTATTAAGTTTATCAACAGTCGTAATAGTTCACTTAGTAAGTTGGTATCTGTATTGGGATCACTCGACATATATGGAATAAGAAAATAATAAGTGTTTGAGTTAAATGACTAAACTATTCATAGATTTAGTATTAACTACTTAAATTAGATATCTATTCCTAGAAAATGCTCGGTTTGAGTTTTTTCGTTAATCATGCATAACTTTTTCAATTTAACTCTGATTTTTATGAATTTATAATCCATTTTTATTGTTTTTTTGATATACTTTCTTGTAACGGAGTCCATTTTGAACGTTATAATCCGCATTTCCTATTATGCTATAAAAAATGTTGCGAAATTCATTATTTTGACTTAAATAATTATAAAATATTATTTTAAGCTTTTCTTTGTATATTTATGGTTTAATAAATATCTAAATCTTATATTTTGAAATTTTCTTATTTTTAAGTCTATTTTACCATAATTACCTATTTTTGCTAGTTTTTAGGTTTAAAACCTATTTAATTCATTTTTTTCTACTTTATTAATTTTCTAATTAATTGATTAATTTATTATTATTTTAAATTATAAATTTAATTAATTCCATTAAAGGTTGACGTGACAACATTGGAGAATGCCACGTATCATTTTTGGATTTTTGTACTTTTTCGACATTTTCTTATTTTTGTATTTTTACATCATATACATATATATAATAATAATATTTATTATTTTATTTTACTAAATTTTATAAATTATTTATTTCTTATATTTTTTTAAGAATGTTACGATATATATATATATATATTTACTACTTTACTTTATTTATTAAATTAATATTATAGTATATTATGTACTATTCAATAATCCTCATATTTCTACTTATACCAAACTATTCATATATGTATTTTTATGTGTATAATATACTTATGTACTATAATAACATAACCCTAAATATATTGTATATGCTACTATATATATACATGTAATTGTATTTTATACATATACATACATATGCGATTATATATATATACTAAAATACTTAATATACATAATATTATACATAAACACACATACATATGTATTGCGTCCATAGTATATATATAATCTATATAATAAAAATACAATATAAATGCATTACAACATACATGTATACCTATCGAATATATACCCTTTATTATAGATATACTATATTATACTAGTATTTTGTATTTTATAATTATAAATGCCTATTTTCGGTTACATATATATATATATATATACATGTTATTAATTATATCTACATATACACTATAAAATAAAAATAGAAAGTATATCTATATATATATATATACTATTCATGCATATACATGTATATATGTACATAAACATAACTCCTTATACTAATTATTTGTAGAAATTATTATAACATGTATAATATACATATGAATATACTTAAACAAAGAAATACTAATATTACATACACCTTCTATAAGACACAAGTATGTACAAAATACCTTAAGAGAATTAATATAAAATACATATATTATACCTATTACCAACCTAATTTCCTTAATAAATTGAATGTGATAGAGATGACAAGGATCCTTTTTCCTTTTCTTTGGTTGTTGTCCTTTTGGAAATCACTAGAAAATTTGAAAGAAAAGAAGTGGATGTCCATGGTTTGAGAAAAGAAAGTGAGAAATTGTAGTCTTGTATTTTGTTTCTTTTCTTGTTTTGAAAAGTAGAAAATAATGTATGTTTAGTTCTTATTTTTCCAAACATAGGGGAGCTACTGCAAGGTCCAATAAGTGATTAGTAAAGATGAGAAAAAGAAGAGAAAATCCAATGTAAGATGTAATATTAATTATAATGGGACAAGGTTGATCACTTCTTTTGTTCCTCTTCTCTTAATTAAACACCTTTAGGTGAAAAAAAAAAATCACATGGGCAATTGGTAAAATCTAGAACTTAACGTGGCATTGAAGGAAAAATGAGAAAAAGAATAAGGAAAAAGAAAAATAAAAATATTTGAATTTTTCCAAATACAAAAATTATAAATTTATTATTTATAAAATAATCTTGAAATTTTATAAAAATTTATTAATTTAATTATTACCTGTTATATTTATAATATTTACGAGTTATCTCAATCTGTTCGTTAAAAATTTTATGCAATTACGCGTATTAGTCAATAATTCTAATTGACTAAGGTTTTATTACTATTAGGTTATATTTATTCATTTTATAAACTTAAAATTATAGTTTTAAGGTTTTCATCATGTTCGAGTTCGATTTTGGGTATTTATGCGTACATAGGATTTAGGGGTTTTATACATGATTTAGGTTTTGATCAAAATTTAAGGTTTTTATTACTTATAATATATTCAATTTTATAATTTTAATAAAATTTTTATCTTACCTAGCCTTAATGACTCATGAAGTTATATACAGTATTAGAATTTGATTCTACTCACAATTAGCTAAATTTGTAAGGTTTACATCTAGCAAAACAAATGAGATTGTACAATTAGGTTGGCTGTGGTTGAGTAGATATGCCAAGCAAAGCTAATGATCCTTCTTAAGTGAGTTGGGCTCAGTCATTCTCTTAATAGCTTGTAATCAAGTCAGTTGAGCTGGTGGTAGTGTTAGCTAAGTTGTTATCTGAGTGCTCCTCAAGTTAACATTCAGAGAACATTAATAGGCACAAGTGCATTAAGCTTGGGTAAGGCAGTAGGTTAGTAGATGGTAGTTGCTCAAACTCTTCTAGTATGGGTCGTAGTGAGAGAATATGCCTGGCCATACTCTCAAGCCTTGGAGCTTACGCTTAGGTTAAGTGTCCAGTAATCTGATTCCTATCATCTCGCTGGGTTGATTGGGATTTAGGATCAAATTCGGCTGGTCTTCTCTCAATTCTTCTTCAGGTAATTAAGGGTTGAGATCGGTAACGTTAAACACATCAAACACTCTAAAGTCTTGTGGGAGCTCTAACTAATACATATTGTCATTTATCTTCTAGAGTATCTTAGATGGTCTTTCAACTCTGATAGATAGCTTGTCTTTCTTCTTATTAAGAAATTTCTCTTTACTTAAGTATAGCCATACTTGCTTGCTTGGCTAAAATTGCTTAGTCTTCCTTCCTTTGCGTTTTTCTTTTAACTTTCTAGCAGCTTAGTCGATGTGTTGAGTTACTCATTGATAAATTTGCTAGAGGAGCTGACTCTAGTTCTTGCTTCTAGTTCTTCTTTGTCAGTCAATGCATCGAAGTGTAATTAAGTGATAACTTAGGGTTAAAACCATAGACAACTTCAAATGAGGCATGTCCAATGGTGGTGTATACTATTCTATTATAAGTAAACTCTACCATAGGGAGGTAGACATCCCAATCGACTAAGTTCTTTCCTATAGTAGCTCGGATTAATGATCCTAAGATGCAATTGACAACCTTTGTTAGTAAAAAGTACTGAACAGTAGCTTGGTTCCCATTCGACACCAAAGAGTTCTTTAGAAATGGCTTAATAACTTTGAGTCTCGATCTAACACCATACTCCTTTACGTTCAATGTAATTAAACAATTTCTTGCAAAAACAAAGAAGCCATAGCTAAAGCATCATTAGTTTTAGTATAAGGCATAAAGTGTGTCATCTTGCTAAATCTATCCATGACAAACATAACAGAGTTTTTGCCTCGAGCAGTTCGGGGTAATCTAAGGACAAAATCCATGCTCAAGTCAACCCATGGTTTAGTTAAGGCAGGCAGAGGCATTGCTCTCCCTTATTTAGCTTAGCTCTTAGCCTTTTTGCATATTACACAACTCTCAACCACATTATGTACATCTTACCTCATCTTAGGCTAAAAAAACCTTGCATTTAATAACTCAATCATCTTTTTCTCTCCAAAGTATCTAGAAATTCCTCTACTATAAGCTGCTTTCATTAACAACTCGCTTATAGAATAGGTCAGCATACATAACTTGTTATCTTAGAATAAGTATTCGTCCTCTACATGATATTCGTCCACCATCCTCCCTTATCCACAGCATCAATATATAAGAACAAAATGAGAGTCATGTTGATATTATTCTATAATGCTAGCAAACCCTAAAAGTTTGGTCTACAACTCAATGAGAAGAACATGTCTTCTAGATAGGGCATTCGTAACCTATTGTTCTTGCCTTGCTTATACTTTATGACAAAATTAAACCCTTCCAAAAACTCCACCCATCGAGCCTATTTCTTTGAAAGCTTCTATTGACTTTGCAAATATCATAAGGACTCATTATCAACATCTATGACAAATTCTTTTGGCAGGAGATAGTATTGCCATACATGAAGAACTTAGATCAATGCCAAGAGTTTCTTGTCATCTATAGAGTATTTCAATTGTACTTCTCTAAGCTTCTCACTAGGACAGGCAATAGGTCGACCTTCTTACATTACCACAGCTTTGATGCTAATGCTTGATGTGTTGCATTCAAGGCTCAAACACTTTCTCAAAGTCAAGCAAAGCTAAAATTGGGGTAAAGGTTAATCTTTCTTTTGCCTTAGAAAAGCTTCTCTCCTCTTTTTCTCTTCACTTAAACTCTACATTCTTCTTCGTCAGCTTGATAAGGAGCATAACTATGGTGATAAATCCTTAAGCAAAGTGTTGGTAAAAGGAAGCCAATCTATAGAAGTTTCTTACCTCAACACATGAAGTTAGAGTTGACCACTCTACAATGGATCAAATTTTCTCTTGATTAACTCTTAACCCTCATCCATTAACTACATACCCTAGGAACATTACCTATTCCTAACAGAAACAACACTTCTTCAGATTTCCAAATGACTTTTCTACTCGGAGAACATAAAAAATGACTCAAAGATGTTCAATATGGCTTGGTAAGTCGGTGCTATAGACAAGGAAGTCGTTAAAGTAGACTACTACAAACTTCCCAATTAGATTTCTTAGGACATGATTGATGAAACTCATAAAAGCACTCAAAGCTTTTGACAATGCAAATGGCATCACCATCCACTCATACAAAACATGTGTCTTGAAAGCAATTTTATACTCATCCTCTTATCTCATGCAAATTTAGTGGTATCTTGACTTCAAGTCAATCTTACTAAATACTTTAACACCACTCTGTTTGTCTGACATATCATCTAGCCTTGGAATGGCATACCTGTATTTGATCGTCATCTTGTTCACAGCTCTGCTATCCACCTATATTCGTTAAGTACCATCCTTCTTTGGCATAAATAATGTAGGCATAGCGCAAGGGCTTAGATTCTCTCTCACATAACCTCTTTTCCAACAACTTGTTGACTTGCCTCTAGAGTTGAGTTATTTGCTTAGGATTCATCTAGTAAGCAAGCTTATTCGATAAGGTAGTGTCAAGTATTAAGTCAATATATTGTTCGATCCCTTGGAAAGGGGGTAATCCTTCGAGTAACCACTTAAGAAACAGGTCAGCATATTCATTTAATAGTTCTAAGATCTCCTCAGGTAACATAGCTTGCTCCTTTAACTCTAGTAGTCTTCTTGTCAATAAGAAGGTCGACATATCAGACTCGATGGCTTCTTAGAGCTCGACTCAACTCAGAGCAAAAGCCTTCTTTGGTTGTTGAGCTAATTTAGCTTGTAATTTGCTTACTTAGCTAAGGGTTGTAGGGTTTAAAGTGATCTGCTTTCCATCTTTCTCAAATGTATATGTGTTTCAAAACTCATCATGAATGATCATTTGATCAAAAAGCCAAGGTTGGCCTAACAATGCATATGATGCGCACATGGATAATACTTAACAGAGAATGTCATCAGAGTAATTTTTAATTGGGATCGGTAGCAGTACTTGTTAGGTGATGTGAAGTATTCCCTTCTTATTTAGCCAATGTAATTTATACTGCTTGGGATGTAACAAGGTTGGTAAACTGAGCTTCCAAATTAGGTTAGTAGATGTTACATTAATACAACTCCCATTATCTACTATGAGTGCATAAGCTTACTCATTCACCTTGCATGTGATATGGAATAGGTTCTTTATCTGCTCCTCCTCAGTAGAGGATTCAAAACTCATCATACGTCAGACAACCAATGTTAGCTTGTCTAAGTCTTCGGCAAACACATCCTTTTCAACTAGCTCTTCATTACCCTTAACATTT
This sequence comes from Lumnitzera littorea, assembly GCA_024138015.1. NCBI lineage: Eukaryota > Viridiplantae > Streptophyta > Magnoliopsida > Myrtales > Combretaceae > Lumnitzera > Lumnitzera littorea. The sequence continues at coordinate 31,705,287 of JAMXBB010000004.1, read as the reverse complement.
TTTATCTAGCTCCCCTATCTCTTTAGGCTCTCCATCAATATTATTTACTTTAACCTTTGGGGCATCACCTTTGATGATCATAGTTCACTTGTTTGGACATTGGCTTACCATGTGCCTAAATTCTTGACACTTAAAGCACTTGATTCGGCTTGACTTTTGTCTAAACCCTTGGCCCTTTTCATAGCACCTATTTGGCGATTCTTAGTCAACAATATGACCCTTCTACTTAGATGTAACATCAGTTCTCTTGCTAAAGTTAGTACCTTATGGAGTTTAGTTACCACTTTGAGTAGGTTAGTTGCTTTAAACAGGTTGGCTAATCTTAGGTCAGATCAACCTGTTTCTCCTCTATCTTTCTACATATTAGGCTATCCTTATGGCCTCATCCAATGTAGTAAATTTTTAAAGCTCCACTACATCTCAAATGTCATTCCTCAACTTAATAAGGAACCTGGATACTCTTTAGGCTAACGGCTCATTAACCTCACATTGGATCATGAGCATTTGAAACTTTCGAACATACTCATCAGTAGTTTAACTTCCTTGCCTTAACTCTTGAGGTTGAGCAAAAGTATCTTGCAAGTAAGTATTTGGCACACATCTATTTCTAAGGGCTCTTTTCATCTCGAGCCAAGTGCTAACCTCTTTATATCCTTCTCTCCTTCCCATGGCCTAGATGTTTCTCCACCACATCATAGCATAGCTTGAGAATTCAACAGTGGTAGCTCTCATTTTCTCATGGTCTTCATACTTGTAGTAGTTAAAGACTCACTCTACTTTCTCTTCACAGTTGAGATAATCATCATCTCTAGAACCATTGAAGCTTAGGATCTAAAGCTTCATAAGGTTAGTGGTGTACTTGACCTCGCTCTTCTACTTCAACATACCCTTCTTCTTCATCCTCTTCATCTACTTCACCTAAGTCAATTCTCCTCTATACACATTTTGATGCGTATCGCAACCAAGAACAATCAAGGCCAGTAGTAAGGATGGGTTTAAGCTCACCGAAAGCTTAAAGAGATGATAAGGAATGTACAAAAGAACAAAGATGTAAATGAAAAGTAAGTAAAAACCTACAAATAACTCTAAATGATATGATGCACCAATGAAATTTTCTAGGACTTACGGTATAACTCGATATGACGTACGAATTGGTTTAGTGAGGTTACTCTCCACCAAGCCTTGCTTAAGGATTAGGATAAGAGTGAAATAAAAGCAAACAATTAATGTTTACGAAAGGAAGAATATTAAGTATATTAATGGTAATCTGATGATTTCGTTTACAAGTACAAGGATATTTATACCAATAAGTTATGGTAACTTGCTTAAAAGAGGAAAAGACAAAAAGGGTATTTTCCAAAGAAGTAATGTACAAAGAACACTAAGGGTAAAAATTGAATATTCAAGAAAAATAATAATTAGTATAACAAATTCTACACATGGTCCTATATACGTGGTGGGAATGTATTAGTGATATCATTAGAGGATGTAGACAAAAGAGTACGATCAGATTGTTTGTTCGAGCAAGGGTAACTAAGGATTAGTCCAGGGTCTCTCTCTTGAGCTCTTGACAAGGGTGATGCCAATCAAGTGGTCAACTCGAACAAGGGTGAGTAAGTGTATAAGGTTTGGAAGATGTCTCAGCATTCTTCTATTCAGCACACAATTTCTGAGAGATGGGCAGTCATTTAGTTCGGCATGCAGAATGGCTTAGTAAAGAGATAATTAGCTTTGGTAGGAGTTGGTTGGAGTAGGAGGATTCGCCTTACCAACCCCTTTAGTTCTCAGGCTCAGTTATGGGTCAAAGGCCTAGTAGCCTGATTTCTATAATTCCTTCTGGTTTATTTAGATTTGGGATCAAATCTAAATGGTTTTTAATTAGTTCTCTATCAGGGTGATATGGACAGAGCTTGGCAATGTTGCAAGTCTTAAAAACTCTATAGTCTTCGAGCAGCTCCAACCTATAGGCATTATCATTTATCTTCTAGAGGATTCTAAAAGGTCCATCAGCTCTCCTAGATAGCTTGTTCCTCCTCTTGATAGGATACCTTTCCTTACTGAGGTGCAGCCAAACCAAGTCTCTTAGCTAGAATTGTTTAGCCGTCCTACCCTTAGCCTTCTCTCTCACTCTTCTGGTGGCTTGGTCGATCTACTAAGTAACTTTGTTATAGATGTGTTGAAGGGACTGCATTCAGGCTTTCGCGTTAGGGTCTTCTTGCTCAAATTCAAATACAGGGGTATCATCAAGGGGTAACTCGAGATTAAAACCATAGACAACCTCAAGGGGGGTCTACTTAGTGGTGTCATGTACTATTTAATTGCAAGTGAATTTGACCACTAGTAAGCAAACGTCCTAATTAGCTAAGTTCTTACCTACTGTAGCTCGGAATAGCGATCCTAAAGTATGATGGATTACCTTTATTTGGCCATCTGTTTAGGGGTGATAAGAAGTATTAAATAGTAATTTGGTCCCCATTCATCACCAGGAAGTTCTTCAGAAATGGCTTAAGAACTTTGGATCTTTATTTGATACTACGCTGTTCGGTATACTGTGTAACCTTACAATTTTCTGTAAGAAAAGAAAAGCAATAGCTAAAGCATCATTAATTTTAGAATAGGGCACAAAGTGTGTCATCTTGCTGAACCTATCTATGACAACCATTATAGAATATTTGCCTTAGATAGTTTGTGGTAATCCGAGAACAAAGTCCATGCTCAACTCAGTCCATGGTTTCATCGGAATAGGTAAAGCATTGCTTTCCTTTGCTTGGCTTGGCATTTATCCCTCTTGCATATGGCATAACCTTTTACAACTTGATGCACGTCTTACCTCATTCTCAACCAAAAGAAATGACTGTTCAACAGTTCATAGGTTATTCTCTCCCTAAAATGCCCAGAGAGTCCTCTACTATGAGCTTCCCTGATCAGTAATTTCCTTATTGAACAGGTCAACATCCATAATTTCCCTCCTCAAAACAAGTATCCATCCTCCATATGATACTCATCTACTGTCCTTCCATCAACATAATGTGCAAGTATGGGTTCGAAGTGTGGATCCCCAAAGTACTATTCCTTAATACTCATAAACCCAAGAAATTCAACCTATCTCGCTTATTGCTTCAACAACTTCATTTGACTTCGAAGATACCTTTGAGATTCATGGTCAGTATAGATGAAAAATTCTCTTAGCAATAGATAATGTTGCCATATATACAGTGCTTTGATCAATGCCAAGAGTTCTTTACCATACACATAGTAGTTTAGCTAAGGTCCCTTGAGCTTATCACTATGTAGGCAATTAGTTGGCCTTTCAACACTAGGACAATGCATATTCTAACACCTGACACATCACATTCCAATTTAAATACATTCTTGAAGATAGGTAAAACTAATACAGGGGTGGAAGTTAACTTTTCTTTCACCTCGGTAAAACTTCTGTTCTCCTTTTCTCCCCATTTAAAGTCATTGTTCTTCTTTATTAGCTCAGTAAGGGGTGTGGCGAGGGTGTTGAAATTCCTTATAAATCTTCTATAGAAGGAAGCCAGTCTATGGCACTTCTTAAATTGGCACAAGTAGTTGGAGTTGGCCATTCGACGATTGCTCGAATTTTCTCATCGTCCACTCATAAGCCTCCTCTATTTACTACATAGCTTAAGAATACCACTTCCTCCTAGAAAAAACAACACTTCTTAAGTTGCCAAATAATCTCTTAATACAAAGGACATTCAATACGGTTTGGAGATGTTCACAGTGACTTGGCATGTTAGTATTATATACTAGGATGTCGTTAAAATACACTACAATACACTTTCCCATTAAATGTCTTAATACATGATTCATCAGCCTCATAAAATTTTTCGGGGCATTCAAAAAGCCAAATGGCATAACTATCCATTCATAGAGTCCATGCTGAGTTTTGAACGCAGTCTTCCACTGATCTTACGTCCTCATGCGGATTTGATGATAGCTAGATTTTAAATCAATCTTGCTAAAGATCTTAGCCCCACTCAATTCATCCAACATATCTTCCAACCCGAGGATAGGATACCTATATTTCATCATTATCTTTCTTATTGCCCGACTATCAATACACATCTACTAGGTTCCATCCTTTTTCAGCACTAGAAGCGTCAGTACAATACAAGGGCTGAGACTTTCCCTAACATACCCTCTCTCCAATAGTTCATTAACTTATTATTGAAGCTTAGAAGCTTGTTCAAGACTCATGTAATAAGCTAGTTTATTTTGCAAGGTGGTGCCGAACATTAAGTCAATGCAGTGTTCTATACCTTGGATTGGGGGTAACCCCTCGGGTAACTGTTTTGGGAACAGATCGACATATTCATCCAACAACACTCTCACTTCTAAAGGTAGTTCACCCTGCTCCTTCAATTCTAACAGATGCCTAACCAACATGAAGGTTGGTTCATCAACATTAATAGCATCTTAGAGCTCAACTTTACTTATCATTAGAGTCTTCTTCGATTTGCGAGCAAGTTTACCTTGCAGTTTGTTAACTTCACTCTGCAGTATAGGGTTTAGCATAATCTTCTAACCATCCTTCTCGAACACATATATGTTCCTGTATTTGCCATGGATAACTTTTCTATTGAACAGTTCATCATTAGCAAAGTAACACGTGTAAGGCGTACATAGGCAGCATGTTGCAAAGAATCTCATCATAGTAATTTCCGATAGTGATTGGTAGTATTACTTCTCTAGTGACATGTAGTGCTCTCTTTTCACTCAGCTAATGCAACTTGTATGGCCTCAGATGCGCAGTAGTCGGCAACTTCAACTTTATGATCAGATCGGCTAATGTCACATTGGTGCAACTTCCACTATCCACAATTAACACACACACTTGACCATTCAGCTTATAGGTGATATAAAATAAGTTCTCCTTTTGCTCCTCCTTATGTAAGGGTTCCAAGTTCATTATACGTTTGACAACTAAGATCAACTAATCCAAGTCCTCAGCAAATACGTCCTGCTCAATCAGTTCATTATCATAAGAAACTTCTTTCTCGGCAGGGCTCTCCTCCTTAAGTTCCTCATCAGTACTCTCTACTTCCAGCTTTGGGATTATCAAGCCCTATTTCAGTTTTCCTTAATTTAACTTTTATTAAGTTCAGCCTGCTTAATATAAATTACTTGACATTAAATTAAGAAAAAATATTTTTTTTTTTAAATGTCTTGAAAAAAAAATTAAAGTCGTCAACTAATTAAATTGGTGAAAAATGAAATTAAGGTTTACTGATTCGGAAATTTCCTAAAAAATGAATTTTTTAATGGCCTTTTTTTTTTTTATATTTTTCCAAAAAAACTAAGCTATATACAAATATGCAAAATATAATCAAAATGAATTTTTTATTATGAATTTTTTAAGAAAAAGGAAAAGGTTTTATCTTTTATATTTTATACGATGTGCTTACGTATTCACTAGTTGAGATCAAACCAACGTAGTTCTTTTTTTTTTTCTAAAATATTTAGTAGGTGGATTTCTTTTATTTTTTAAAATCGAGTCAGATTTACGTTTATTTAACTATTTATTATTTAAAAAAACTAAAAAAAATCTAATTCTACAAATCTATTTTAAAAAAAAAAAACTAACTAACTAAATATTTTTTAAAAAAATTCTGGTTAAGATTTTTTTATTTTTTTAAAAAAATTCGCTACATGTCAAAAAACATTTTTCCTAAATCTTACATGCAAGATATACTAAGATACATATCTTTTCTAAATTCCATATATAAGATATGCTAAGATACGATCTATATACGTATCTTTTCTAAATCCTATATGTAATATGTTTTTAGATACATTAAGATATATATCTTTCCTAAATCCTATATGCAAGATATGTTAAGATACGTATCTTTTCCAAAGATATGGATCTTAGAGAAAAAGATACAGGATTTTTTTTTAAAAAAAAATGCAATTTACAGCAAAAAAATGCAATCTAACTAAATTTATTAAAAATTGAAAATTATCTAAGAAATTATAGCAAAGAATATGACGATTATTAAAAAAATATAAAAACCGACACTAAAAAAACGAATTAGTAAAAGTAATTAACTAATAAAATAAAAAATAATAATAATAATTTTCTTACCTAAACGAATGGAGTTACATGTGATCGGCATGTTCGTATTAATTGTGTTGAGATCGTACGCATGTAGCAATGTATCATGATCATGTGTAGCGGTCATGGATGTCGTGTTCAGTATGTAGCATGTGCAGTATGAGTGATTGGTTGTATGATGTTGTCTACTACGTGTTTTGTTTGCGTCAGTGCTTCATGGTATGTGTGATCTGTATGTGTAGACATACAGTTGGTGAGTTGGACGTATGGTTGGTAACTAAGTCAATATGCAAGTATTAGCATGTTGTGTATGCCATATGTGTGTCAGGTGTTGCAACGTCTAAGTGTTGTGTGTGAGGTAGTGTAGGTGTGCTTGTGTGATTGAGGGTGATCAAGTGAAAGAGTGTTGGGGATTCTAAAAATGTCTCAAACCTTACCATCGATTCAATATTTATAAACCACAAAATCAAATCTTTTGTATCTTTTTAAATATAGATTTGATCTCAACAAACCCTATATATGAAACATACGATAACGAATTTTAGATATAGAAGATATGGTTTAGATTTTTTGAAGAGTCAACTTAGTTTCTAGAAGTCTTATTTTAATTTGGGCTTTCTATCTTCTAGGCCTGACTCAGTCTAACTTGATTTAGCTCAATAAACTATTTAATAAATCCTAAGTCTATTTTAACTCAATATAAATTAGATAAAAAATTCACTTTATATCAGACTGAACTAAAAATATTTCAATGAAGCCCAATCCTTTAATGACTTAAAATTTATTAAATTAAGCACTCACCATTCTGATTTGACCTTAAACGACTTGTCTTTGACTTGACTTGACTTTACTTGACTTGATTCAACTTGACTTAATACTTTATTTTTATTATTTTTCAATTTTCATTTTATTTATTTATTATTGATATTTATTTTTTTATTTGTAAAACTTAGCCCAATAAAAATACTAAAATAAAAAGGGCGAAATGAAGTGTTTATAGTTGCTTCTCTTTGTAGTGAAGTTTGTAAAAACTTTGCAATGAAGATAAAAAAGACATACTTATTTTTGCCTAATCCTTACTTAAATTGGTATGGTAAGGACTTTGATTGTTAAATAAATTAGGTCCAGACTTAAAAGGTCAGGTATCCCTAAAAGGATAGATCTCTTTAAAGATTTATTGCTTGAAAGGATAGATCTTTCAAAGATAAGATAAGATAAGATGACATTCTATTAAAGACAAAATGAGACAGTGCTCTCAAGAGCATGCGAGCTTTTAAATGACTGGATGACGTTCCTTTAAGCAAGCAATCCTAGAAAAGATTGGATGGCACTCCATTGAGTATGCGACCCAACTAAGGATAGGACAACACTCCTTTAAGCAAGCAATCCTAAAAAAGACTGGATGGCGCTCCTATGAGTAGATGATCCAACTATGGAATAGGACAACACTCCTATGAGCAAGTGATCCTAATAAGGAATAAGACAATGCTCCTTTGAGCAAGTGATCTTATAAAAGGACTAAATAGGATAGTGCTCTTTTCAGCAGCGATCTTAAAAAAGACTAGATGGTGCTCTTATGAGCAAGTGACCCAAGATTATAATAAGAAATGGATAGCGCTAAAGGGTAAGCGATCCATCAATTTCAAAGACTTTGATGTGTTTTGACAAAATGATCTAAGACTTGAGTTTGAAGGATTTAGATGATTCTTTGAAAATATTGACTTTTTCTTTTTAAGAAAACTTTATTGACAAAAAGGTTTCATTTCTCTTTTGAAAACTTTTCTGTTTTTCTTCTTTTTTTTCAAGAAATTCAAAGAAACACTTTTCAATGGAAAGTTATGTTGCTAACAAGTAAGAAAGTCTCGAAGACCCTAAATATCACAAATAAAGGGTTGGCTTACCCCTTGCCCATTGATCACTCATTTTTTTAGTCTTGTTTCTTATGGCAAAATTCATGATTTCTGAACTTATCAAAAATATTGATTTCAAACTTGAGGTTAAGACTATTCATGTTCTTGAGAAAACACTCAACTATTCTTTAATTTTCCACTAAGGGAATATATACCATTACTTGAAATGTTCAGTCTAAGTGGACTTCCTTGCATTCTCATAAACTTATTTTCACTCTTGGCATCAATTCTAAAAATTGTATCATATCTTGTAATTGGTACACTTTGGTCAATCAATAAGTCTTCTCTGAGTTTTTAATGTAAGGCTTTTGGTTAATAGTTTGAGCAAATGGATATCAATGTGCTTTAGCCAATTTTGAAGAAATTATATACAATCTATCTCAGGTTTACAGACATGGGTGAGATCATAAAATGAGGGCTTTGCTTTTGAGCTTAGGAATTTAAAATGTTTAGCCTTTAGATATGATCACAGGTTTAAACTTTTGGCGATTTGCTAATTTAGCTCTTCTTTAAAGGCACCTTCCTAATATTTTCAATTTTTCTCTTTTTTCTTATTTTTCTTTCTTTATTTTTTTTTGGTTGAGGCAGTCATCTTCCCTTGCTGAGTTTTTGCTTGATGGGATTCAAAGCCCTAAAATTATGGGTTCCAAGAGTATAAGCTTAGGAGAAATGTATATGGCTTTGAATTGTATGGGAAAGAATCTATAGGCTTGAGGTGTTTACATGAGTGCATAGGCTTGAATGAGGTGTATATGGCCTAAAACTCTCCTTCATCCTAATGAAATCGAATTTTCTATGACAATATTTGCTCTGGCATGACTAAGGTAAGCATAAGTTAATCTATTCCCTTTTCTCCAAATTAATGACCTTAACCTCCTGACTGCCTTAGTTTATGGTGGTTCTTGGTAGGGTAAATTTAAAGAAAAAATCTCCTAAAGGTTTAAAGGGGTTTTCAAGGGATAATTGTATTTAGGGATGATGAAATGAATGTCTAACATCATTTTAACACGTATACCAAGTTCAAGATAGACCTCTTTTAAGGAATGAGCTCAAGTACTCACATTGTGATACTCCTCTCTCATGTGTGTTTAGAGTTGGTGTTTAAGACATGGTTTACCTCTTTTCATCCTAAGCCTTTCAAGTAATGTGTGGCCATTCTCTTAAGTGGAAAATTTCGAATTTTAAGTTTTAAGTTCACATTTACTTTATCCATTTTCACTTGCCCCAAGTCCTGCATGAAGTATTTCATTAATGAAGGGCCATTGACATGCCCCTATCGAGCTTAGCTAAGTGCACATCATAGAAAAACAAAATGTACAAGAAAATACTTTATTCAAATGAACCTTATTTTTAAAGTGAAAGATTATTCTAAAAAGAAATAAATACAAGAACTAAAACTCTTTCCCACTTCTTGCCCCTTATTTTTATCACTTCTTCGAAGTTTGCCCATTTAGTTGAATTAATCTTTTGGAGATATGCCCAATTGCTTTAAATGGTGAACCACCTGGTCAAATGGTAGTAGTAAGCCCTCAATACTCGATGTTGAAGGTTGTCTGTTTGATACCCCTAAGTTAGGGATACCATTGCCCATAAACCCATCAGCCTCTAAAAAATTTGGTTAGATAACCTTGGTATCAATCAAATCTTAGACCTTATGCTTCAATTTCCAATAGCCTTCTATGGTATGCCCCACTTAGCCTACAAGATATTTACACCATTTGTTGGGGTCATGATCCCTTGGCTTGTATCTCTTTGTTGGATTTTCACATACTAGTAGTCCTACATCTCTCAATTGCTTAAACACTTGGGCTATTGGAATCTTGAACTGTATAAGTTGCCTCCTCTTGTTGTAGACAAGCTTATCTTGATTCTAAGCATTCCCAATTGGTACATTTGCTCCTGAATTCTCTTTCCCTGAATCATCTTAATGCTTTGGTTGCAATGTCCTATCCGTATTAGGATGTAGGTTTTCAAGCTACTTGAGCACATAACCTATTGCCATTTCTGTACCCGTGAGCCTTTCTTCTAACTTCGCCAACTTTTCTTCTAGGGCTGTAATCCTATTTTTTAGATCGTGGTAGTAACATGTCCCCTAGGCTTAACCATTCAAATCTGTCTTTAGCAACCATTCAAAACTTTCTATCATGTTGATAGTGGGCCCATGAACTTACAACTCTTTAAACTCATCTACTTGTTAATAGGGCGTTAGGCTTAAGTATAGGCAATGGTCTCAACTTGCTTCCATGCTTGCTAAAAACTCCTTCTATTATGGCTATTCTCTATTCAAGAGCTTTGGACATCTTGTTTTTTGAAAACGAGTGATTATAGGCTTTAGGTTAGGCTAAATCACTTTAAAAGGTAATCTTTTAAATCCTATAAGAGTCCTTTCTTGTTAGCAACACTGCATTTCCTTTTTCTTCTTCTTTTTTTTTTTAAATTAAGTTTTTTATTTTGAAAACCTTTCTTTTTTTCTTTTTTTGGAAACTTTTATTGAAAAATAAATGTTTATTTTATGTTACAAACAGCCTAATACTAACATTGACGAATAAAAAAAAATTGAAACTATTGGAATTGATAATTGAGAACATAGGATGATGATCATATTGCAAGGATGATATAGAGAAGTAGAAACCATTTTACAATGAGAAACTTATTGAATAGATGACACAAGGGTGACGACTAATAAAGAAAACTCTATTAGGACCGTGACAACTTAATAGATAAGCATGAAGAACAAGAACTTAGACATTTATAAGATTGATGACTTTGAGGTGAGAAATAAGTTACAATGGAAATTTGATGTTAAATCTTTTTTCTTTTTTGATTTTTTTTTTTTGTATTTTGTTAGTTCCTAACAATATGATACATGTAGGGTATTGCAATAAGAAATTAACCGAGTGAAAAAAAATTATGATGAAACTATTTTTTTTTTAATTTATTGGAAAGCTTTAAAAAAAATGATAGTTCCATAATAATCTTTATCACAATTAATTTCCATAATTACATGCCCAAAAAAAAAAATTTACAAATTCATACTGAAGTTTTTTTTTTTTTTTTAAAACATTGATACATCATGGTATAAGGGGAGACTATTAGATTTTATGCCTTCTTTGTTAAATGTTATATTACATAATCTATTATTCATGAGATAAAACAAAATCTACAAGACATATATATTGCAAAAAATTGCATATGCAAACAAATATGTAAATTAAAAATATAAAATAAATATGATGCAATATATTACACATGCGTACGATGCAATATATTACACATGCGTGCGATGCAATGGGGTTAGTCATTAATGAACTATAGGAATTATTATGAACTCACGGTCAAAGGGTACCCTTACATATAAGCGGATCCAAAATAAGATTTAAAAAATAAAGTTCGTGAACACTTATATATATAAGGGTTATTGATTTTTTTAATTTCCCTTTTTTTGAAAAAGAAAGTCAAACTGATTGCAGATTTATCAAGCTTTCCCTATAATTTAAAAATGACTACCTCTTTTTCAAAAAGAAAGATGCAGGAGAGTAAGGTCTATGAGTCTTAGGCTCTATAGCTTCACGGGTTTTTAGAGAAAAACCTAGTGGGATACATCGAAACTCGAGTGGACTCACCTATCACCACCAAGTAGGAGTAAAGACTTTAGCGACCTAAATGTTACATAATGACAACCTATCTTAAGTTCCTAAAATAGCTCAAATTTGACCACATTTAAGCATGCAAGTGTTTATTAATAAATAAACCCCCCCTTAAATCTCCAATAACGGCCCCCGTTGGGCAGGATTTTTCTCCTTAAAGCCTGCATAATTAAAACCAGTTAATACAACTTATATTACAATATTAAATAAAAGAAAAATAAGAAAAAAAAAACCATTGATTAATTTTTTAATTTTTACATGGCTAGCTCACTAGCGGTCCTCAATAGAGTTACCGATTCTGTCAAGCCCTATTTCGGTTTTCCTTAATTTAACTTATATTAAGCCCAGCCTGCTTAATATAAATTACTCAACATTAAATTAAGGGAAAATATTTTTCTCAAAAAATATTTTCAAAAAAAAAATTTAAAAAAAATTGGAGTCACCAACCAATTAAACTAATGAAAAATAAAATTAAGGTTTTTAGGTTAGAAAACCCTAATTTGGCCATTAATCAACAAATTATCTTTAAAAAAAAATTTAGAAAATTAATCAGAAAAACTAAGTTCGGGAGCTAACCTATTAAGATTAAGTCATTACGTAAAAATAAAAAAAAAATTAACGGGATTTTTTATTTATATTTTTTCAAAAACACTAAGCTATATATAAATATGCAAAATATAACTAAAATGAATTTTTGAATATTTTTTTATTACGAAATTTTCAAGAAAAAGGATTTTTTTTTTATACGATTGCCCCAAAGGTACCTACGTACCCGCTAGTAGGGATTAAACTAACATAGTTCTTTTTTTCTAAAATATTTAGTGAGTGAATTTCTTTTATTTTTGAAAATCAAGCCAGATTTACGTTTATTTAATTATTTATTATTTAAAAAACCTTAAAAAATCTAATTTTACAAATCTATTTAAAAAAAAAAACCCAACTAACTAAATCTTTTTTTTTTTAAATTCTAGTTAAGATTTGTTATTTTTTTTTAAAAATACTTTACATGTCAAAAAATATCTTTAATAAATCTTACATGCAAGATGTACTAAGATACGTATATTTTCTAAATCCTATATACAAGATACGTTAAGATACGTATATTCTCTGAATATATGGATCTTAGAGAAAAGATATGCGATTTAAAAAAAAAAATGCAATTTACAACTAAAAGATGCAATCTAACTAAATTTATTAAAAATTAAAAATTATTTAAGAAATTATAGCAAAGAATATGAAAAATATAAAAAAATATAAAAACCTGCACTAAAAAAAAAATAATTAGTAAAAGTAATTAACTAATAAAATAACATAACTAAATAAAAAATAATAATAATTTTATTATCTAAATGAATCGAGTTGCATGTGATTGGTGTGTTCATGTTGACTATGTCATTATCATGCATGTGTAGCAATGTGTTGTGATCAGGTGCAATGGTTGTGGATGTCGTGTTTAGTGTGTGGCACGTGTAGTGTGAGTGATCGGTTGTATGGTGCTGTCTGTTATGTGTTTTGTTTGCGTGAATGCGTCATGGCATGTGTGATATGTGTGTATAGTTGTGTAGTTGGTGAGTGAGACGTGTGATTGGTAACTATCGAGCTTTATTTTGGTTTTCCTTAATTTAACATATATTAAGTCTAACTCTCTTAATATAAATTACTCGACATTAAATTAATGAAATATTTTTCTAAAAAAAATATTATAAAAATTAGAGTCGCCAACTAGTTCAACTAGTAAAAAAATGAAATTAGGGTTTTCGGGTAGGAAAATTATAATTTGGCTACTAATCCATAGATTTTTTAAGAAAATGATTTTAAAAAATTAAACAAAAAAAAAATTAAGTTCAGGGGCTAATCTATTAATACTAAGTCACCATGTAAAAGCTAAAGAAAAATTGATGAGTTTTATTTTTATAATTTTCTAAAAAATACTAAAATATATAAAAATGTTCAAAATATAACTAAAATGATTTTTTATTACGAATTTCAAGAAAAATATTTTTTTTTTAATTTTTTAGACAATTGCTCTAGAGATACCTATGTACTCACTAATTAGAATCAAATCAGCGTAGTTCTTTTTTATAAAATATTTAGTAAGTGGAATCTTTTTATTTTGAAAATCGAACCAAATTTACATTTTTTTTAGCAATTTATTATTAACTAACTAAATCTTTTTGAAAAACTCTGGTTAACATTTTTATTTTTATAAAAACACTACGTATCAAAAGATTTTTTTAAAATCCTAACTATAAGATATACATTTTTATACGCTTATTTTTCAAAGAAAACACAATTTTACTAAAAATGGGATTATCTAAAAACACGCATTATGAAAATAATAATAAAAACTTGCACTTAAATAAAAAATAAATTAGTGAAAATAATCTAACTGATAAAATAAATAAATAAAATAAAATAAAATATATAATTTTTATCGAATCGAGTAATGTATGGTCAGTGCACTCGTCAATAGTGTGTCGTGATCATGAAGTGGATCACGTGTGTACGAATGAATTGGTCGTATTCATTGCTTGAATTGTTGATCAATTGAACGTATTGTGGAGTGAACTATGTGTACGGTTAGTGATTTCAGATTGTGTTAGTAGGTTAGCATGTTGTATGAAGCGTGTTGCATGAAGCGTGTTGCATGAAGCATGTTGCGATTGTGTGTAATTTGTTTCGACGAAGGATTGTGTGTGTTAGACAAGTGTTGTGGACATGATTTTGTATGTGCAATGAGCAGATTGAGATGAATCGTAGGAGTATACGTACTAGGTAGTGGTCTTGTGTAGTTGTTATCATCTTGTAGCTAATGTCTAAGCTTCTTGGTTAGGGGATTGTATGGCGTGTTTGCTTACGTAGGCTTGTGGCATGCAGTTTGATCAGATTGTGTTCGATGAGGTGAGTCGGTGGTGAGGAGTTGTGACGTGTGCAACGAATTGACAGTGTCAAGGGGGCGTACTTAGAAGTTCAGGTCAAGACGTTGGTAAAGTTTGGCAGCAAGCGTTTGTTCTTCGTGTGTATGGGGGATAAACTTCAATGGGGTAGGAGGATGTGTTCTATCTTGAATGGGGTAGTCGGTGATGTTTACTGCTATGTTCGGTCAAATCAATGGATTTCGATGTTGTACAATTGAGGATGTAGCAAGTGTATTGAAATCAATTGAAGGGAACTGTTTAGGGGATTGGACTTCAGTATGTGCTTCAAGCGTATTTGGCTGTTCAACATGCAGTAGGCTATCCAGGAGCTTATTGTTTAAGCGTTTGGTTTCATGGAGTGTGTAGATATTGTGAGGAGGTAAGTAGCTTGTATGTAGTGAATTGTAGTAGTGTGGGTGAATCGTATTTGGGGATTGTGTAATTAAAAATCGTGTCTAAGTTCACTCGCCATCATACTATTTATAAACTTTCAATCGTATTTTTCCTATCGAAGATACGAAAGATACGATAACAATTCTTTAAAGATTTAACCTAACTTCTAAAAATCCTACTTAATTCAAGCTTTCTATTTTTCAAGACTTGATCCGATCTAATTTGATTACCCCAATAACTTATCTAATAAATCTTAAGTCAATTCTAGCCCAATATAAATTAAATAAAAATCTATTTTAAATCAGACTAAGCCAAAATTATTCTAATAAAACCCAATTCTCCAACAACTTAAAATTTATTAAATTAATCATGCACCTTTATTTGATTTGATCTTTAAAAAATCCAACGCAATTTGACATGATTTAACTCGATACAACTTGACTTGACTTAATACAACTTAACTCTCTTTTTATTTTTTTCATTTTTGTTTGTTTCTTTTAATTTTGATATTTTTATTATTTTCTTATTGTTTTGTTTGTTTATTTGTTAACCTGGCTCAACTAAAAAATAAATAAATAACAAAAATAAGGTATCTACAGTAATTGAGTGAATGTTCAGCGTGTTATATGTGCCGTACCTTTGTTAAGTGCTACAGCATCCAAGCGTTATATGTGATGCAGTGTAGGTGTGCTTGTGTAATTGAAGGTGATAAAGTGAAAGAGTGTTGGGGATTCTAAAAACATCTTAAAACTTTACCGTCAACTCATTATTTATAAACCACAAAACAGAATCTTTTGTATCTTTTTAAATATAGATTTGATGTCAACAAACCCTAAATACGATAACAAATCTCAGATACGGAAGATATAATTTAGATTCTTTAAAGATTTGACTTGCTTTCTAGAAACCCTATTTTAATTTGGGCTTTCTATCTTCTGGGCTCGACTTAGTCCAACTTGATTTAGCCCAATAACCTACTTAATAAATCTCAAGTCTATTTTAGTCTAATATAAATTAGATAAAAAATCCACTTTATATTGGACTAAATTAAAAATATTTCAATAAAGCTTGATCCTTTAATGACTTAAAATTTATTAAATTGAGTACTCACCATTATCTAATTCAATCTTAAACGACTTGTTATTGACTCGACACAACTCTACTTGGCTCGATACGACTTGACTCGATACTTTATTTTTAGTATTGTTCAATTTTCATATTATTGATTTATTTTATTTTTTTATTTATAAAACCTAGCCCAATAAAAATTCTAAAATAAAAACAGAAAAAATGAGGTGTCTATAGGGATGTCTCCTTTGATGACTGTAGTTCTTCGGTTCGGGGTACTAAGCAGCCATATGTCCAAACCCTTGGCACTTAAAGCACTTAATCTAGCTCGCCTTCTTACCAAATCCTTGCCCTTTCTTGTAAGTTCGAGTCAGCACGTTACTATCAGGTTGGCCTTTTTGCTTGGCTCAGACATCCACCTTTCAGATCAACTTGGTACTTGATTAAGCTTGGTGACTTACTTATCCTGGTCGGCTAGTCAACAGTTTGGTTAATACTTGGCTTCTTTTCTGTCTCTCCACTCGTTAAGCTATTTGAATGGCTTCATCCATTATGGTGAATCATTGGACTTCCACAATGTCTCGAATGTTTCTTCTCAATCCAGTAAAGAACCTAGAGATTGTTCGAAATGGTGGTTCCTCTACTTCACAACAGATCATAAGCTTTTGAAATTCTTGGACACACTCATCAACAGTCTAACCTCCTTGTCTTAGCTCCTGAACTTGAGTAAAAGTATCTTACAAATAAGTATCCAGCATAAATATGTTTCTAAGTATTCTCTTCATCTTAAGCCAAGTATTAATCTCTCTGTATCCTTCTCGTCTACCCATAGCCTGGAAATTCTTTTACCATATGGCTTCATATCTAGAGAACTCAATAGCAGCAATTCTCACTTTCTCGTAATCCTTATATTAGTAATAGTCAAGCATAAGCTCCACCTTCTCTTCCTACTCTAATTATTCATCTGCTCTTCCAGACCCATTGAAGCTCGAAATCTGAAGCTTCACATGGTCAAATGCTTTTGGTGCTCGAACTCGTTCTTCTTCTTCATAATATTCTTCCTCATCCTCTTCTCCTATATCTTCCAAGTCAATCTTTCTCCTTACTCATCTGCCTACTCCTCCACCTCGAACTTGTCAAGCTGGGTTCTAACCTCTCATAAGTTAGACAGCTTGTAGGGTGTTATGCACAACTTTGACAAGTCAGTAAGCTATCGCATGAGCAACTCAGGTTAAATCCACTAAGAGATTACCTACCTCATCAAGTCTCTCGTTAGTACTCTTAAGGGTACTCTAAGATTATCGGCCACGGTAGACAACTCCATTATTGTCATCCTAAACATTAACACTAAGTTTTCAAACTCTTCAATTAAGTGTTTCAGCAAGCACTTTCGCAAACTAAAAATTGAACAGCTAGCAAACATAGCAATTAAACAATCATAGTAACTTGCTCTATTTCACATACGCAAAACAAAGTATAGATAGAACTTTGAAACGATCTACTACAACTCAAGTGAAATCTCCGCTCTGATACCAAGATGATGTGTACCGTGACCAAAAATAGACAAAGTTAGTAACAAGGATAGGTCCAAGCTTGCTGAAAGCTTAAAGAGATGATAGGAAATGCATGAAAGAACGAAGATATGAACGAAAAGTAAACAAAAACACACAAACAACTCCAAATGATACTATATACCAATGGAATTTCCAAGGACTTATAGCATAACTTGATATGACATACGAATTGATCCAATGAGGTTATTCATCACCTAACCTTACTTAAGGGTTAAGATAAGAGTGAAATGAAAGTAAATGATCAATGTTTACAAGAGGAAGAATATTCAATGTATTAATGGTGATCTGATGATTCCGGTTACAAGTACAAAGGTATTTATATCAATAAGTTAGGACAACGTACCTAAAGGGGGGAAAGATAAAATGGGTATTTCTTAAAGAAGTAATGTGCAAAGAACACAAAACGTAAAAAATAAATATTCAAGAAAAACAATAATTAGTGTAATAGATTCTACACATGGTCCTGCACACGTAGCGAAGATGTATTGGTGATGTCATTAGAGGATGCAGACAAAAGAGTACTATCAAATTGCTAGTTCGAGTAGGGGTGATTGAGGATTAGTCCGGGGTCTCTCAATCTCTCGATAATGGTGATGGCGATCAAGTGTTCAGCTTGGACATAGGTGAGTAAGCACAAAAGGTTTAGAAGATGTCTCAACATTCTTCTATTCAACATACAATCTCTGAGAGATGGGCAGTCATTTGGTTTGACATGCAGAGTGGCTTGGCAAAGAAATACTCGACTTTGGCAAGAGTCGACTATAGTAAGGGGATTTACCTTACCAGCTCCTCTAATCCTTAGGCTCAGCTGCGAGTTAAAGACTTAGTAACTTGATTCCTATCACATTTTCTTACTCATCTACCTCGATTTTGTTAAGTTAGGACTTATGCTCTCACTGGTTGGGCAGCTTGGGGAGTATTCTAAGTAGCATCAATAGGTTGAAAAGCTAATGTGTTAATAGCTCTAGTCAGGTCGGCAATCAAGTCAGCCATTTTGTCAATTTGTTTCTCTGTGCTTCTAAGAGTGTTTTAAGGTTGTCAGCTATTATGGACAACACCACTTTTGTCGTCTCTAATACTAATGTTTACACTCGAATCAATTGTTCTTTCCTCAACTCAATATTGCTTCTACTATGAATTCAATAACAAACTCGGGTCTTAATGTTCCCAAAGACAATAATCACTACTTTCAAACCAGATATTTCACACATGTACACTTCTTTACTCAAATATTGAAATCTAAGTAAACCTCAACCTTAGATAGCTACTTCAAAGGACAATATAACCCAATTGGAACATTGCTCTGCTTCCTAGGGTACAAAACATGGTAAAACAAAGTAGTTCACAATAGTTATCATACAATAGCAATACAACTTCCATTACTTACTAAAATACTATAGCTAACCTCTACATAACCATAACTAACACTACTCACAACATAGCAATAGCAAGGCTCGAAATTTAACTTACCCAAATGAACCTTCGCTTTGATACCAAAATGATACTACTACACAAAAGACAAATAAGGTCGGCTATATCATATGGGTCCAAGCTTGCCGAACGCTTGAAAACAAGGATGAAAATCCACGGAACAGAAATTAAAGAAGCAAAACCCATGATCAGTTCCTAAGATATGATGCACTAAGGAACTATCAATGACGCATGAATTAACTCAATATGATACACGAGCTAACTTGAAGAAGGTACTCACCATCTAGCTTTACTTAAGGGTTATGATAATGGTGAGACTAAGTAAGCAAATGATGCTCACAAAGGGGATAATGTAGTATATTCAATATCAGATGTTTTATTGTAGCTACTTTGTACAAGGGTATTTATACCTAATATTCTAGGGTAACTTGCCAAAAGTGGAAAAGACAAAAGGGGTATTTCCTAAAAGAAGCAAAATACAAGGAATGTAAAATGGCATAAATGAAAAATCAAGAAATCATCCGTTTTATATGGTAAACTCCATTACATGGTAGTTGAACACATGGCTGACAGTCATTGGCAGTGCTTCTAGCAGAATAGATAAGATTTTATGGCTAGATTGGCTGTGGTTGAGCAAATATATCGAGCAAAGCTAGAGATCCTTCTTGGTTGAGTTAGGTTTTATCATTTTCCTAGTAGCTTGCAATCAAGTTGGTCGAGTTAGGGATCGCATTAGCTGAGCTATCGTCTGAGTGCTCTTCGGGTCACCATTCAGAGGCTATTGATAGGAATGGGTACATTTAGCTTAGGTAAGGCAACAGGTCAACAAATTATTGTAGCTTAGATTCTTCTGGTGTGGGTCATAATGAGAGAATACGATTGGCCATACTCTTAAGCCCTTGAGCTTAGGCTTGGATTAGGGCTCCAATGGTCTGATTGCTATTTAGGTATCGTTGACTAATTTCTAGGATCTACTCATAAGTTATTGACTTAATCAAACCACCTTCACGAATGCCCTCATTTGACTACTCAAAACCGAATTGAAAATGTATAAGATTTACACTACACTTAAGAATGCTAAAGCAAAACCCCTATATTTAATCCTACTCCCTATGTATCCCTTTGTGAATCATCCTAGTTTAAACCCTTAATTGTTTTAGATTCTCTTACACTAAAGCATCGAGTTGTTTTATGCATTAGTTATTGGTACAAAGGGGAGTAACTATAACCTAATGATGCTATGTGGTAAATCTAATAAAGTTATTAATGAGACGATCTTACATTTTACCTTAAGAACAATTTTTCCCCCTTTTAATTGTAGAGAAACTATTACAAATAGGAGGTTAAGATAACAATGTATAAGGCCTTAAACATTACAAGAATATATGATAGACAAGTAAATACAGTTGTTTAGTTAGTGTAATAACAAATAATGAAATTTGTAATAGAAATATACTAAATTTAAACACTTGTAATGAAATAGAACATACATATAAATTGAAGAAAGAATCGGAAAGGGGATGATGGGGCATCACTCTTTTAACCAAAATTTGTCAAGTTCCGATCGTTTTCTTCCTCTATTTTCTAAGAGATTACCGAAGCCTAAAATCCAAGAGTCATCTTTACCATTTATACTACAAATTACAAGTTGCACTTAGCGTCTGTTCTAATTATACTTTGAAGATAACACATAAACATACATATATAACATAGAATATGTTCTTTTTTTCTTTACAAAAAGATTTAGAAAATCAAGTGTAATTCTCTTTTTTAGCGAAACTCTAAGAGAGAGTTTCTAAAAGAAATACAAAGAGAGAGAGTGATTTGTTACCATAGAGAGACATCTGAGTAGAGGAGAGAGAGAAAGAAATATACATTGATTTGTTTGGATAATGTCGCTAACAATATCTTAACTTTAGTTGAAAGTTCAATTTACTACTAACACTTTCAATTTGTCAAATTTGATACCTAATAAAAATTTTTGCATCAACATTATTATACGCTTTATTTGGTCAACAGTCAAAGTGAGATATGTATTGTATGTATGTGTTGCAATTAGTAATGATGACACGAAAAGTTTTAATTTATACTCCAAATTTGACAAATTAAAAGTGTAGGTAATAAATTGACCTTTTGACCAAAATTCAAGTAATATTTATGATATTGTCCCAATTTTTTCTTTTAATTCTTATTAGGGTTTGTGGAGTTAGATTAGGATGAGAATCATTGAGATCGCAAGCTTAAAAAGGATAAGAAATTGGCTGTGAAAGAGTAAATTAAACTAAAGATGATAATAATTTGACCCAAAAAGAAGAAAAAAACTAAAGATAATAACCGATAGATGTTGTTTCTATCTATCTAATGCATTATTGCATTTACTTAATTAAATACTCTAGAAAGGCTAAAATGGTTTATGAATTTTAGCTTATTAAGCTTGGTTTCTTTCCTTCTATTTTATATAAATTAGTTTTCTTTAAATAAATTAATATTAAATCTTACCCGTTTAATATTGTTTTTTTATTAGGGTTTAAAGAAAATTGATTTTTCAATTTTTTATATTTTGAAAACATTTTGGAGTCGCCACCCAACCGAAGTCGTGAAAAAGAGTTAAGTTGTAATAAGTTAGAATTAATTGAGTGGATTGGTTATAACTTAGTTACTAGTCTAACAATAAAACCAATTTTATTAAATGGTTTTTGAAAACTAAAGATCTGAATCCAAGGGCTAATTTTTAAACCCTAAATGGATACTACTTTTAATCTTTTCGAATTTAAATTTACATTTCAATATACCCTTATAATGACATTTTTTTACAAGCTATAATTGAAATTATGCTTATTTATAAAGGAATTAACTACTAAAGAGGGAAAATATTTTTTTTTTTTATTTTTTAAGTTGCCTCATATGTACGGTTGCC
Organism: Lumnitzera littorea; assembly: GCA_024138015.1. Classification (NCBI taxonomy): domain Eukaryota; kingdom Viridiplantae; phylum Streptophyta; class Magnoliopsida; order Myrtales; family Combretaceae; genus Lumnitzera; species Lumnitzera littorea. The sequence goes on along the minus strand of JAMXBB010000004.1, from coordinate 31,683,344 downwards.
TATGTTCCTGCTATTCGAGATTAGATTTCTATAGTTTATTCCACGAAAACTTTAGCGAGTGAGTTGATTTAATTTTTTCAAAAAAACTTAGGTGTACATTTTTACTTAGTTTGATTTATTTAAGGAAATTTCCTAGAGGGTCCTAAATTGAGGTTTATTTATAAAAAATTCTAAAGCACCCTAATTTGGAAAATGATCTATTTATTTTTGTTTATTTGAAAAAAAAAATTTAAGTGATAAAAGAACTTGATTATTTATGTATTGTTTTTTAATTGTTTATTATTATGATTTTTTTTACTTTTATTTTGACTATATCACAAAATAAATAAATAAAAATTAAGCTAAGCTTCTTCTTTTTCTTCCTTTTTTTTTATATTCTTTTTTTGTCTTTTCTTTTCTTCTTCTTTTTTTTATTACAAATACAATACTGAAAAATAAATTTAAAAAAATTACAATGTCGCAATCGAAATCAAAACATGACTCTAAATAAGAAGAAGATTCAAACCAGATGGCAAATGGACATCGTTCAGTGTAGAGGATTGGATTTCGAGTCGCGGGTTGAGTTACCCAACTCGATCACATGTTTTGCACGTGCATAACATAGGAGGAAACAGTGGTGTTGTAGGCGCAATTCGAGCCACTCCATCTACCAAAACAAGCGAGGAAAGGTAGTTTTGTGTCAATTTTATTGGCAAAAGGGGGTTTTGCCCAAGTGTCGCGACTTAAGGTGGTGGTTTGGTAATGTTCAACACTTGGGTGGTGGTGATTGGCACATAGAGTGGTAAATCTAGGTGGTTGGTGTTAAGAGGAGATCTAGGCTCGGGTTGGGGTTGTTGTTGTGGTGTTCGATGGTGAGAGAGAAAGGTCAGGGGATGGTATCGATCCTTGGTGTTGTTCAGATTATACAATAAGAGAGAGAAAGTTAGTCGGAGCTTGTTGATGTGTGCCTGCCATGTGAGGATGGTTGAGGGTGGTCAGCAGTGGATTGGGGTCAACTTATGTACATGGTGCTTTAGTTATGGTGAGAGAGTAAGGTTAGCTGCGCGTAGGGTAGTTGGCAAGTGGCATTGGGTCTGTTCAGGTTGGGGTTTGACAGTGGTTTGGTGTATATGTGTGCATCGTATGGGTTTTGAGAGAGAGAAGAAGTGTGTCGATGCTGTTGTTGTGTGTTCGGTTGTGTGAGAGAGAGATGGTGCGGTTCCAATAGGTTGTCGAGGTGTGGTTGGGGTGGTGTTTAGTCAGTCATAGGCCATAAGTTGTTCGGTGATTGATGAGCAAAGGAGAGAGAGATGTTTAAGAGAGCCAAAGGGGTCTATGTGTGTTTGGTTTTGGTTATGGTGTTTGGGATTGAAGTCAAAGAGAGAGAGTTAATCTCTCATTTAATTGAAAAAGAGAAACTGATTCAATGTGAAAAGAAATTCCTAAACTTATGTTTTTTTTTTTCCAATTTTTCAATGCTAATTCGGTGCTCTTAACGCTTGCATATGGATGGGTTTTTGACCCCAATTCAAGATAGGCTATATTTAGTTTGTCAATCTACCATCAATTTAGCGAGATTGCACCATAAAATGGCTTGAATTTGACGTTGAAGTTAATTGACTAGAGATGGAATGTACGGGAAAATCTAAGGAAATGGGGAGAAAGAGAAAGGAGAGTGATAGCGTAGCATTGACATGGCGCCACATCAACTATGCCATCCCATAAGAGAATGCCACATGTCATATTGAGATACGTGACAACTTATCATGGTATGTTAGTGATGCGTACCATGCCATGTATATGCTACGTGAGATTCGAATCCTTGATCCGAAGCTTAATGTAAATGTCAATCAAAGTGTTTATCTACTAGACCATTAGCTTGTTCCTTATCTATATGTACAATTAAATTGTATGCATGAATTAGGTCAGCTTAGGCTAGATTCAAATCTAAGCCCAAGCCTAATGGTCCTCTCCTTCTTTTTATTTAAATTAAAAAATTCTATTCTATTAAACTAAAATTTTATTATTTTCTAATTTCCTTAAATCCTCTATTTTTTCAAATTTTTGTAAGTTTTCAATTTTCTATATATTTTTTCTAAAATTTTCCATTTTTTTTGTATTTTTTCTAGATTTCTTTTTTTTTTTCTATTTTTCTATTTTTTTCTATTTTTTGTATTTTTTTGTATTTCTTGTTTTATTCTAAATTTCTTATTTTTTTTGTTTTCTTAATATTCTATTTTTTTTTTTTTTACATTTTTCCTAAATTAGGACCATTTATCCTATTCTAAAAATTTTGAGAAAAAATTAAAAGGGGGGAAAAAATGGAGTGTCTACATAGCTTTATTAATGATTTAGGCTTAACTCTTTAGGTTAAAGTGACAAGATCCAAAGAGTCCAATCCATATTTGGGATGATTTAGGGAGACGTAACGCAGTAGGCTTAGAGTATAGATCATTGGATTGGCTTATCCGCTTGCAACCTTTCTTAAGGAGGCTCATACACATAAAGAGGCTTATTATGAGCTTAGATTCAATGAGAGCCCATTGTGGAATCCATTAATAAGAGGAGCCATCTTGGTCGTCAATCGTCATTACGATCCGATGGACGTCATCAATGGCCTAGCTCTATAAATACTCTAAAGCTCCTCCTCATTTCACATAATTTAGCTATTTAGAAAAAACAACATCGTGCTATCACGTTGCTATCATAAAAGATCAAAGAAAGCTCAAAGTGAAGAATACGTTACCTCTCATCTAAAATAGTAGGGTTGATGCTTTATAGCTCCTTCACTTATCACGTGTGCATTCAAAGTTTCTTGAAACTGCCTACACCTCTTTCCTGCTTCTTCTTCTCCAAGTCATCTCTTATGTGTCATTTTATGTTACTCTTCTAAGGTTAATGTAGTGTAAGACTCACATTGCACGCAAAAGACGACTTGGAATTGTATCCCTTCATTTACAAATACATGAATGCTTTGTTCATTTTTTGTACATATTGGTATAGATTGGCTTTACTAGGCATCATTGCTTGTCATTTGGGATTTGTTTGAACACTTGAGACAATAACTACCTTAAATAGATAAATTATTATTTTAGCCTTATATATAATACTTGCAATATGTTATGCCCCAAAGTGGTGTGAATTATCTTATAATAGAAGTTAGCCTTAAAGCTGCTATCGTAGAACTAGCTCACACTAAGCATAATCGACTCATCGCTTTAAAGCATCCAATTTCATACCTGTTATTAATAAAACCTATGCCATTGCTTTCCAAAACACCAGTTCAATATAACCTGTAATATATATTTTAACTACATAATGGTATATACATAAGTATTTGTACATTAAAAGTTGTAATCTTCATAGAAAGTTTACAAAAACCATAAGTCGTGAAGTTTATATATAATAAAGTTAAAAACTAGTAGGCATCCCAAGGAATCCCAGTTAGTTTCCACAAAATTTTAGGAAAAACCAAAAATAGAAGATGTTCTCACAAGTCTTTAGGTCTCGTCACTTTCCTGCCTAATGTACACTAGCTTGAGGGTAATTATAGAATTGCATTCTTAATCTTGACTCTACACCTGCAAAAGGGTCTATAAGGATATGAGCATAACTAGCTCAATAAACGGTAAAATGACAAAAGAGTACAACAAACACATACATGGTTTTCAAACATTACATTTTAATTAGATGAAATGTAAACATCCAAATGAGACATTGCATAATATTAACCGGTCTATTTTGAGGTTAGAGAAATTACGTTTGCTCTAACCCAACTTAAGGAGTTGTAACGTGGTACGAATCAAATTAAACCCAAGCTTATTTAATGGAGAACACCCTTCTCTCGAGACCACCTTTGAACCACCACCCTAAACCTTGCCGTAACCTCATCTCTTGTCACTTAGTTTAACTAAAGGTAGGAAAAGGACCATTTTGGATATCTTGATCGAATGGGGTTGATGTTTAGTCAAACACACCTACTCATCCTCCTAATGGATTGTTATGCATGTCCAGTTAGTTTAAGGGTTGGTCTTTGGTTAAATCCAGTTAGGAATGATTAACCAATTCATAAGATAAAGCAAATCAAATATAATCATATAAGGCAACACTCTAAATCCACAATTTAAACAAACAATCACACACGAAGCATGAACACATTCAGCTAATTTAAAATTATAACCAAAGGCACTCCCAAGTCTCCAAGTATTTTGATATAGTACTCCAACATGCCATTAAGCATGGATCCCAACTTACCTGCACATCATCGGTTTACTATTCCCGACCGTCACCTGTTAATCTTCAATTATCCTTATACATGTAAAATAGATTAGTATTGATCCACTTTTGAGTATTAAGTCATTAGTAGTTAATTTATCTTATATGATTTTGGTTGTTTTAACATAAGTTTTAAAAGTTATATTCATTTACAAATTAGGATTTACTAAGTAGTTCAATAGCTTTGTGAGTTATATTAAGCTACAGTATCCTCTGATTTTCTCTCTATTTTTAATCAACCTTAGTGTTTTTAGGAAATTATCATCTAAATTAGCTTCTGAACCCTCGTGTACCAACATTTCATATTTAGATTGTCTCTGATTCTGCTTTTGATAAATTCCTTAGTGTAGTACTCATTATAAAATCCTCTAACATTGCCTTTGTATTTACCTAACTTGTTATAACTAAGTGTTTTGCCCATTTATCCTCTAATTCCAACTAAATATAGCATCTAGTAACACTTCATTCACCAATTCTCAACCTCATTACTTCTTAATTCCTTAGACATCATATCACAGTTCATCGATTTAACAAATTCAATAATTAATCAAGTTATCCAACTTGACATATAAGAGCTACATCACAATTTTCTATAACTCCGCGCTATATAATTCCATTCAATAAATCAAACATGACACCAATACACTATTAAATGATTTAGCATAGGATTTAGGTGTGGTCATGTAGAAAAAATCCTCTAATTTTCACTAAAATAGCCATTTTATTCACAATTTGAAGCTAAAAAATTTTGTAAAAACATAGAAAATAGTTTTATGGAAAATCTTTCCATAGTAATTTAATATAAGTATAGGGAAGTTTATATAAAAATTTTGAGGTCGAAACTATATTGTTAGGCTAACTTATTTCAATATAGAAAATAACTCAATTTTGACAATATCTAAAGGATGTATATTATAAATACCAAATTTATACAAAATAATATTTTTCCTAGATTCTACACACAAAAATATATAGGATTAAATTTTTGGAGAATTTTCTAGGCATTTTAATAATTTTTCTAATCTATCAAAAATTGAAATAAAATGGACCTTCACTAGAATTTCAAGCTTCGGCCACTAGGGGTAGCTCCACTATTTTTTACTGGCTTAAGTTGTGGTTGCAACTCCTAATGATGGCAATGATTAGTTCCCCGTAACCTTCTAACCCTACGAACACCCTATAGCTTATATTACGCCCAATTTTTTGTATATTTTCCTAAATTTAGCCGTAAAATCTCCAAAACTCAATCCTATTTTTCTTAAATCACTTTGTATGAATTTTGGAGAGTGGTTCTTGAATATTTCGGAGCTTCAAAGTTGTAGAATGAATTTTTGTTTCTCTCTCCTCAAGGAATTTAAGCTTATATGCTACTCTTCTTGCATGTTAATTAAGCCTAATCTCTTAACACCTGTCACTAAGTTCACATATGCCCTAAACAAATGAAATTTAGTTACTTATTGTAGACACCCAATTTTTAGCATCCTTAAAATTTTTAAAATAGGGTAAGGGGTCCTATTTTAGGGAAAAAGTAGAAAAATATAGAAAATATAGAAAAAATCACAAAAAATACAAAAAAAAAAAAAGAAAAGTTAGAAAAATCACAAAAAATAGAAAATTCAGAACAAATAGAAGAATTTAGGAAAAAAAAAAATAGGTTAAATGCTTTAGTTATTCTTATTTTTATTTACTTTACTTTTATTTTTATTTAAAAAGAAAAAAAAGGAGAGAAAGGAAGAATGTTAGGCCTAAGTTTAGATTTCATTCTAACTCAAGCAAAGCTAGTTGATATATGCAATTTAATTACATATATGAACAAGACACAAGCCATTAGCCTGTTGGTATATCATGTGCATACATATAGTAAAGATTCAAGTTTAACTCTCATGCAAGGCATTATGGTGCTTTTTTATTTTAGTTCTTCCCCCAAAATAAGACACGTATCAACCTATGATTGGTTGACTATATCACTATTCATCATCTTCTTCATCTCCTTCCCTCCTCGACTAGCTTGGTCTGCTTCCCTTTAGTTTTTGAACTAGAGATCCAATCTGCGCTCTAAGTCCCTTAGACTTGTGTCCTTGATCCTGGTCCAACCCTTTTTTGTAATTGCCATTTTGCTTTGTTGTTATTTCATAATTTTTATCTTTACTTTTATTTATTAATTTATTTATCAATTATCGTATTCTATTGTAAATATAAAAAGGAAAAAAAGGAAAGGAAAGAAAAGAAAAAAAAAGAGGAAGAAGTCTAGTTTTTTTTTTCTTTATTTATTTTTTAGTAAAAAATGGAAATAATGAAAAATAATAAATAAAATATAAAAGATAATAAAATGAAGAAAATAAAAAATAATAAAACCGTTTTACTACTTGTTACGCTCCAAACGGGAAGAGTCATAACAATCTTGCAGTATAAACTAACCTAAAATAGAAGCCGACCTCACAGCTGCTATCATCGATACAGTTTACACATGGTGTATACAATTCAACCAGCTTGAAACGTCTATTCTAACACCTGTTAATAACTAAACCTATGGTAGAGCTTTACAAAATACTTGTTTTATACAACCTGTTGTCTAATACCACAACAGTATTTACACAAACATTTTATATCCAAAGGTAAAGTTTACAACTAGAGTTTATTAAAAACCACAGGTTTTGCAGTCTATATACAATAAGTTAGGAAATTAGTAGGCTCCTAAGGAATTCCCAATTAGTTTCCTCAAAAACTAAAAAACAAAGTTAAAAACCCAAGTTCAATTAATTCCTCAATTCTCACTTTCCCAAACAATAGCACACTAACCTGGGAACGGTGGTATCTGAATATCCTAACCTTACTCAACATCTATAAAAGAGCCTATAGAGACGTAAGCACAACTAGCTTAGTAAGTGGGACGGAGTCAGAAGATTACTATTCAAACACAATAAGGTTAATAATTATGATGAAATGCAATGCAATCAATCAAATGAAATATCGCACAATGTTATTCGGTCCACTGTAAGGTTAGAGAAATTACATCTGCTCCAACCCAGATTGAAGAGTTTCATCACGACTCAAGTTAGACCAAACCTAGGCTTGTGCAGTAGAGAATACCCTTCTCCCATGACTGCCTTTGACGCCATGATCTCCTCGCCTATCACTTAGTTCAACTAAAGATGGGGAAAGTACCATTTTAGTTATCATCATCAAAGGTAGTCGGTATTTAGCTTGACACTCTTAATTATTTCTCCTAATGGGTGTTATGCATGTCCGGTTTCATTTTAGTCAAATAAACGTTAGTTTTAATTAGGGGTAGCTAACAAGTTCATACAATACAAAATAAATGCAAGCCAAGGAGTTGAACTCCTATCATAACTGAGTATCATCTACACGTATGGTATGCACATAGACAACTAATTACAAGTACAACCCAGAGTACTCTTGGGTCTCCGGATACTTTAAACAGTATCCCAACAAGCGATGAAGTCACAATCACAACTTACCGATTTAGACACTTAATACTACTGACTCGAATCGTCAACTGTCTTTGTATTAGAAGAATCTATTTACATAAAAGACTCAAATTTAGTTTTCGTAATAATTATGAAAACATTAGGGTTTATTCTAAAACGGTTATATATATATATATATGTTATTTCAATAATATATAGTTGTATTATCAATATATATCGAATTAAGTTATTAATTGTTGATACTGTACATTATATAAACTATTACATATTATATATTGTTTTAATCGTATTGAAATGTACTTTTAATTTATTAATTCATGTTTTAATTTCGATAAAATTACTGAAATACGTACATTCTTGAATATGATAAAGCTATAGGTTATATTACTTAAGGTTGTTTGATTTTAACAAAATTAGTGTAATTAGGTTTGTATAGACCTAACAACAAGTTTTACAAGTCTTGTTCCTAGAGATGACTTTTAACAGGTAGTTTGAGTTTTTAATACAATTATACGTAGTTATATAAATATGATCGTATTATACGTAATTTACGTTATTAAATTGTATTTTACCTAATTTGTTTATATATAGTTACAATATAAGTATTATCCAACTATAATATATCAAAAGTGTATCTTTATTAGAAAATATCAATAAATATAATAAAAAAACATTTAATCTAATCTGATCAACTATGACATGTATAGTTTTTATTTAACTATTTAATTTATTTTAGCTTATTAATATTAAAAATACATCCCGACTTGTAATTTAAGCCATTTTATTAGGTAAATTTATAATAAATAGTCTAAGTTTCCAAATAATTCCTCAAAAATTTCTATAGACTCCTAAAAATATAGGGAATTTAGTTATCACTTGGTTTCAAGTTTTCGACTTATTACCTATATACTTATACTTACAATTTTACTCCTAAATTATTCTAAATTACTCAATTATGATTCTTTTTACACTAAATTAATTTCAATCTAACTCAATACTATTATTATTTACTATAGATCAACACATGTCCCTCTCATCAATTAATTTCATAATTTCCTATTTAATTCATAATTTAAGCCTATTTTCGAGCTATTTTTAGGCCAAAAAATGAAATAAATATTAAAAATATTCAAATCAAAATTCAAGCTACATAGAAATTATCTATATATCATACACATCCTATACAAAAAATTTTAACTAAAAACAATATCATTTAGTACATTTATTTTACAATTCTAAATTCAGATGAACAGTAAATTTCTTAAGAAAGTATATTATATATTATGAATTTTTCAAAAATAAAAATATCACGTAAAATCATGTTCAAAATAACCTAATTACAATTTTTTCATAATTTTCTGGGTGGATTTACTATTTTTTATAAATTATTGAAAAATAGGGCAAAAATTTAACCTTGCTATTCTTGGTATCTCTAGCGGCTGTGGGGGGCGAGGGTGTGTCGGATGGCCTAGACGCGGCCTGGACTGGTGGTGGACGGTCAAGTTCATCATCAGGTGGTTGTCTAGATCTAGCACGATGATGAAACAGTGATTGCTTTGTTTTTTCTATTTTCTTTCTAATTTCCCATGATTTTTTTGTAAATTTTTCTCTTAAGTGTTTCTGATTTGTAAAGTTAGGAAATGAAGTAGAGAGGCTTATTTAAAGCTGTGGGAGTCAGTTTTTTCCCTTTTGAATTTTTTCTTTACTTTTTCTTCATAAAAGTAAGTAGAAGGTGGCCAAATCCTACAAACTTGCTATTGAATTATTATCCTCAAGCTTTCTAAACTTGCTACGGTGAATTCCAAGAGTTTCCAACCGCAATTTTATTCATTAGGATAGGATTTTCGATTATCTTAGTATTTTAGGTGTATTTTATTAATATTTAGTTATTTAGTAATATATGAGTATATATCCCATGTATATATATCATGCTTAAATATTCCTACTTCTAAAAGCAAAATTGGGATTTTGAGTCATTATTTCTAAAATCTAACTTCACAGTATCACCTCGATTAATTTTTCTATCTTAGTCATATAGTTGGGGCTCAATTAAATAAGTTTCCTTAAAGGCCCTAAACCTAGGCTCGATTGTCCTAAACTTAATTTTAAAGGCTTACACTACTTAGAAAGTCATTTTTCAATAAAAAAAAAAAAATAAAATTAACCTTTTCCAATTAAGACCTTTTGTATAATTTTTAGAATTATAAACCAAGTTTAGGACCCTTTAAGAATTTTCTGTAAAGCAACTGGAATCGAGTTAAAGCTTAAACTTGGCCACTTTCCAAATTTAAAATTAACCAACTCACTAATTTTTCGACAAAATAACTACGTATGTCTGATCTCGACTCGCAGGTACATAGGTACCTTTGGGATGACATAAAATTTGTAAAAATTTAGTTTTCCTTTTTCTATAAAGTATAGTTTGAATTATCCAATTTCATAAAATAAATCTAACTTAATTCAATTTCGTATTAAAAATTTTTTCAAAAAAGGGTAATTTTGAAAGTTAAATCTAAATTTAGAAAGTTAATAGTGTACCTATAAGGTTTAAAAGATAGTGATAGAGATCAAGGACTGATCATGCATTCTCGAACTCAAAGGCTAGCTTAGATGGTTCGTCGAGTTGTCTAAGGTAAGGTAAGCACCAAGGAGCAATGCTTACCTTAATTCGACTTGCCGAGCTACTTTACTCTCCATACCATCCAAGGAACTGCTAAGGTAATCAACCGACATGCTAAGCTGACCCCTTCGCAACACACCAGTCCAAGCATCAAATCCGCTTACATCGAACCCTATAGTGCCGAGGCTATACTAACAATTGTCAAGAGCTGACCATCTGAAGCCGACCTAAATGTAAGTCGTCCTTAAGCTGACCTTTGTCTAGTCTCAACAATTAAAGTTGCCAAACTATCGATGTTAACCAAACCTAATCAAGGCTTACCCTCGCTCGGCTTGCAATATTATTGGGACTGCAAAATAAGCAAAATTACATGCGCATTGTCCTTTTTAACATTCGTATATTGTACATGTCACTTCATTGCCCTATTCCACATGATTATCGAGAATATTAAATAATATAGTAAAATCACACCATTTGAGCTACATTATTATTATTTCATTTTATTTTAGAAATCTGAGTTCATGGAGTCTCTTCAACTAATTTCTCAAGCTCACTTGTAAATTCTTAGGTCAATCGAGTTAATTTCACCAATGTCTTAAACTACCCACTTAAAGCAAATGATTAATATTTTAGATCCCATATAATGGAAAGTGGTGCAACGACAACTGATAACTCTTATTTTAAATATATTTCACATGGTGATTTTATAGTATTTCCCTTACATCTTTGGTTTTCTTTAAAGAAATTGATACTTAATTGAGTAAAATTTTGATTTCAAGGTTTGAACGCGTTCTTGGATCGAAAACGAAGAAAAGGAATCAAGTTTCACTCAATTTGGAGTTCAAATGAATGAATTATGAAGTTTTGAAGTTATACAATCTAGGACACAACTGTGTCCCCAGGCTATGTCCATCTAGGGAAATATGCCAAGGTCAGAAAGTTACACGACCTAGGGATACGGCTGTGTCCTAGGCCGTATCTAATGACAAAAACGGAAACCTTTCAATACATTATAAAAGAACATACTAGGGTTTCACACACAACATTGGACATTCAAAAGAGAAGAGACTTGAGGAGAAGGAGAAGAAAAAGGCGAAAGCAACATTCAACTTCAAGATTGAAGAGATTTATCATCAACAAAAGGGGTTTTTCATGTTTTATTTATTGATTTTATTGCAATTCGTTTTTAGTTTTATTATGATAGCTTAAGATTCTTGTATTTAGGATTATGGAACTTAGGATTTCATGTGACTATTGGATTGATTGATAATTTTCAATAAAGTTTCTATCTTTTCTTGATTCAATTATGTTATTTAATTGTTAATTGATATTTCTAGAGTATCAATCTATGATATTATGCATGATGATTGAGAAATTAGATGAATAATGAGATCTTGACATAATTGGAGAGGATTACATATATACTTAGAGATAAGATATATCTTTCTTCCGGAAAGTTGTTTTTTGTGTGGGAATTCATTATATATTAATGCGATTCTAAATTATATTACTAAGTGAAGAGATTCCGGTAAATAATTTAGGATTATGGTTAATGTGCTTGAGAAAGGTGTTGACTTTAATTGTGAATCTCTCCGGTCAAGAATAATAGAAATTGAATTGGATATATTTTAAACGGTCACATGTTAAACACTAAGGGAAATAATTCCTAAATACGTTATTACCTTCTTGAAGTCGTTCTTAGTTTTGTCGCTTTCTAAATTGCTTAATCAAGTCTCATAATTAGGTTAGTTTGTTAATTTTATTATTTTTAATTCATTCCATCCATCACAATTTTCTGATTAGATAATAGAGCTAAGGTTAATATTAGTACTCGAAGTCTCTGAGGGATCAACTCAAACTTACATCCACTATATTAAAACTGATAGGTGCACTTGCTTGATATCAACAACCATTATGAGGATCAAGGTTATAAGAATAAATAGGTGTTCATTTTGAATTATAAGACTTATAGACTGTGGTTTTGAATTATTTTTATGGTGAATGCCAAAAATATAACCTAAATTTTAGGTTTTTTTCTTTTTTTTTTTTTTTCACTTTCATACCATTAGTTTGTAACCAATTATCATACTTAAGTGAACTTTTACAAATTAAACTTTTAATTTCCAAATTTAACAGCCCCATCATATTTAAAAAGACAACAAACAAACACTTATCAGTTGAAATATATAGGTATAAATAATTAAAAGTAAGACAGTGAATTTGATGAATAAAAGCTTGAGTAGGTATAATATTTTTAAATATAAAATAAAAATAAAGTTTAAAGTTCAAGTAAGAGCATGCAAAACTTTAGAGTCCTATAGAAGTGGTTCCATAATAGATATAATATATATATATATATATATATATATATATATATAGCAATAATAGTTTTGGGTTGTCCTTATAATGGGAATTTAGAATAAAAGGCTAAATTACAAATACCCTTCTTATGATTGCTCCATATCAACTTTGTTCCCTATCTTTTAAATGAGAGTTTAGATCTCTAAATATTACAAAAGTTCTTTAAATTCTTAAATTATCATTTAATCATTAATAAAAGATAAAACTAGAAATAACATAAATTATATAGTAATATCCAAAAAATAAAATGTAGAAAATGTATCTCTTCTTTTTTACAATTTCATGTTTATGTAATTTTATATATATATATATATTTATCATAGGTAAGACAGTCGTGTATGGGTTTGGAAGCAAATTTTTTTAAGTTTCATGAATGTAGATACTCAATTTCAAATAAATGGAGGCTAAGCATACTAGGGACAAATGCAAGAACAAATATAAGTGAACCTACGAAAAAACATAAGAAGTTATGAACATAAACCCAAAACAATATGTTTGTTTAACTTAATAGAATGAAATGAAATGAAATGGCCATTTCTCCTCTATAAAGCTATTTATCTCAATGATTGTTTTGATTTTGATTGTTATTATTTTGAAGATTATTTTAATGATGGTGTCTTTGAATTATTCTTTTAAGTCAACTTCCAAACGATGCAAGATGACTATTATCTAATTTACTCAAATGTTGTCTAAAAGCATTTATTAATAATGAATAAAATCTATATTTAGCTATAATTCTTTTGATGAACACATTTTCTTCTCCTTCTTCTCTAATTAGATTATTGAGACCATTAATATTTCTTTGTTGTTCTAATTCTTGATAAGAAATATATTTAATAACAGACCCTATATTTTCTAGTACTAAATCTTCTAGACAATCTTTGAACCTACTCATTTTTTGCTTAAAATAAATATTATACAAGTAAAAACTTTCTCCTAAAATATGATATACCCAAATTATATATTATAAAAATTCGATAGCATTTTCTAAGTAACACCAAAATTTTATAAGGTTATTTCCATCATTATTTTTAACTTTTTCAGACATTATTTTTAATAACAGACTCTTGATAGTGTTTTATCAATAGCATGAGCAATTATTCCTTCTCGTTTTTGGAAAATTATTTTTTGATGTAATTCCAAGAAATTTTTAGATAATTTGATATGGGGATTATTTATAATTTCTTGCAAATATTAGATTTCAAAATGTATTATAGTTATTTTAGCTTTGCATTATTCAATATGATTCTTATAAAATTTTACGAATTTTTTAAATTATACATAATAAAATTGAAAAATTGTTCTAAAACTAAAATAGAGATAAATAAAACAAACAAATATGAATAAAACTTACAATATTATTAAGAGAATCAATTGATACAAAGAGGGAAGCCAAAAGATATTACATTGGATACTAGAAAATGAAAGATAGTATACAGTTTACTACGAATAGGAAGACATTACATAAGAGAGTTAGAGGGTTTTTTGTTCTATCCCCCTCTTCTTCTCCACTTACCTTATTTATACAATATTTGTAAGTGCTTCTTGACGTAAGCCTTTACGTTTACATTGAAATTATTGTACTAAAAGTCTTGAATAGAGCATCTTGAATTGTTAGATTTGTGTAGGCATGAGAATGTTGAGGATGAGAACTTATCGTTGATAATGGAACACTCTTTAGTTTGAAATGACTAAAGTTAAGCATCTTCAATAATGACTAAATGGTTGTCAACAATAAACTTTGTTAAAAGATGAGTAGTTGATAGCAATAATTTGAATATCTTCAACAGTAGCCTCTAAAGTTGAACTTTTGTAGTGACTGGGTCCATATTGTCTTTTTGAATAGAATTTCTTACTGTAATGTTGAACAATTAAATTTTGATTGATTAAAATACTCTCCTCACATATTGAACAAGATTAATATTGAATATTTAATCATATTAAGAATGATTGATACCATTGTAATCATCCTCATTTTGGTTTAGATCATTACTATCGAAACTATCTTCCTTAGATAATTTTGATGCAAGTTCAAATATTTTTCTCTTATATTCAATAGGGTCTAAGGCTCCTTCTAGATTGGCTTGAATTTGACTTTTGTTTTCGTTTAAAAATTCATTTTTACAAATGGTACTTTTCTTATGTTAAACAAGGTACAATTGAACAGTTTCGACATCTGTCATTAAAGTATTGAATTTTTCCCACCATTTAACTCTATAAACTCTTAAAACATATGGTTGACCATGTTGATCCTCTTCAATGGCATAGGTTCATGTTGTTATCCATCCTAAATTAAATCTTGCCGCAAATAATAATAATAATTTGAGGAAATTGAGTTTATCACTATTCTTACAATATAATTGGAGTCCCTGATGAATTTCAATTGGAAAAATCTTTTCTGCTAAACCAAAATATTTGAACCAATTCACAAACCATGCTGGAAATTCACTTTGAGTAGTCTTGAATTGAATAAATTATGAATGGGAATAATTCTTAACATAAAATATATTTTTTCATGCTTTGATGTAATCATAATAATTATATATAGGTGGATCGAATGTTTGAAAAAACATCTTAGCAACCCATGGAGATTGACCCTATTGCTTTAAATGAACGACTCTCTTGATTTCACATTTTGAATAAGTAATGTCCTTATCTTTATCTTGTCAAAACAATTCAATACTTTCCGTATCGACTAAGATCAATTTATAAGACCTACGACTTTTCTTTAGGTGAGTTAGCTGAAAGTGAAAGCCTTTTCGAATATATTTTTGGAAATTTTCAAGAGGAACATTTTCATAAAATTCTTTAGATATTATAAATACCCCATTTTTGCTCCCTTTTTTTTTCAAAATTTTTAGGATATGATAAAAGGTCCTAATTTAGGAAAAAAGAAAAAGAAATTTAGAAAAAATAGAAAATTTTAGAAGATCTAAAAAATAAGAAATTTATAAAAAAAAATAGAAAATTCGGGAAAATACAAAAAGAAAAAAAGAAAAATTTAGGAAAACCCAAAAAATAAGAAAAACTAAAAAGTCGTAAAAAAATTAGAGAATTTAGGAAATTTAGAAAATAATAAATTTTTAGATGGTTTAATAGAGCAAAAAATTTTTTAATAATAAGGAAAAGGTTGTTGGGTTTGAGTTAAGATTTGAATCTACACCAAGTTGACTTAATCCATATGTACAATTTACAAGCCAACGGCCTGATGGTAATACATATGCATAAGCACAATGGAGACTCAGGTTTGAACCTTACCAAAGGCATGAAATACCGTTTATTTCTTTTTAGATCAAAACCTACACGATAGGCCACCACGTGTCAGAAGTTCAGGACACGTAGCATCGTCAGATTGGATGATGGTTGATGTGGCGCCATGTAGCATGCCACGTCAATTGTTTATGTCATGTCAACTACCACGTGTCACAGTAGAGATACGTAGCAAAGCTACAGTTAAATGACACGACTGACGTGGTGCCACATTAGTGCCATGTCAGCCCCCTTTTCTCTCCCTTTCTTTCTCTTTCCCAATTTCCCTTCATTTTCCCCTCATTTCTCGCACTTTCTAGCGTAGGGTGCTTTTTTCTTAGCCATTTTTTGTCAACTTATCTTCGTGATTTCACCAATTCAATGGCAAAATTACGAAGATTGCTTGGGATAGTCTGCATTCAATCCAAGAACATGTCCCAATTCTGATGTTTAGAGGATCAAATTAGCTTTGGAAAATCAAAGACAACCTTGACTCGAAATTCCAACAATTTGCAAACCTAAGCAAATATACATAAAATCAAAGCTTCCAATCACTATAATCCCATCTCTCTAGCTGCTCATATTACTAGAATCATGCTACTTTCTCTTTAAACAAAGATTACCTGAGCTTTATCGTCAGTGCCGCATTTTACCATTAAAGTACTTGCTAAGCTCGGCATCCACCATTACAGTGCTTGCCAAAATCGATCCGAGCTTAGCAAGTATATGTAGCGACCTCCAATTACAGACACAATCATTAGAAAATCATTACCCTCACTCGATCTCTCTACCCCAAACTCTTTCTCTCTATATATTACGATTGTCTCTCTTTCTCTCTCTACAATTCCCCACCACTCAATCACTCCTCAAGCAAAAAACATCATCACCATAGCTCCTCCATGATGCAAGCTCCTCAAACCAGCTCTTCCTAACCACCATTGTGCCCCTTAGATACGCTTTTGATGAATTTCTAATTGTACATATTTTATTTAGTGATTTTTGATGATTTCTTTAATATTTGAGTTTATTTTTAGATAATAATACTTAATTAAGTAAATTTTTTTTAAGGTTTTAAAATGATCTATGTGAGAAAATGAGAAAATAGAAATAAATTTTGCTCAAATTGGAGCTAAAATAAGTAAGTTATGAAGGTTTGAAGATTGATACAGCTAAATAACACGACTGTATCATTTCTAAGCAAAATTGAAACTGATTTTCCATTGTTACAGCCTAGGACACGACCAAAACACATGATCATGTTGTATATCACATTGTTTCCAGGTTTTAAAAAAAAAAGGACAAACGTAAAGCACATAATTGATTTATTTTGCTTTTTCTTGAATTTTTTTTCCTTTGTGTGATCTTGACTAAACTCTCTATTTTCTTTGGTATAGTGCATGACAAGAAGCCACCCAAATGATTTGATTAAAATTGATCCTGAGATTGAGAGGATGGCTTTACATAATTTAAGGCAATTATCTATCAGAAAAATAGTGGAGGTGATAAACTAAGGATCTCCTATTAGATTGAAAGACAAAGTGGAGTTGTTAGAGGGTGAATTCAAGGATCAAGAGGTAGAACAAGAATTTGATCACGAGAGCTTAGCCGATGACATCATGGCTAATAACAGGGAACAAAATAGGACCATGTTAGACGACTCTCGACTGTCATTAGTCAATACCCAGTCCTGCATCAACTGGCCAACTATTGCAACCAATCACTTCGAGATCAAGCCAAACATTATTCAGATGCTGCAACAGTTCATACAATTTGACGACCTCTAAGACAAAGATCCCAATGCACATATTTCCGATTTTTTTTGGAAATATATGATACTTTCAAGATTAACGGGGTAACTAATGATACTATTCGACTGCGCCTCTTTCTGTTTTCTTTGCACGGCTAAGCTAAGCAGTGGTTGAATTCCTTAGCAAGGAATTCAATCACAACTTAGAATGAATTGGCCAAAAAATTCTTGAAGAAGTATTTTCCACCGGCGAAAACTGCAAAGCTCAGAGTTGACATCTCATCTTATACGACACATGGGAGCGCTTTAAGGACTTATTGAGGCGATCTCCACATCATAACCTCCTTTTTTGGATGAAAATTCAAACCCTCTATAATGGTCTCTACCCCTCTACTAAACAAGTGATAGACACAACAGCGGGAGGAACACTTAAAACCAAGATGTTCGAGAAAGTCCAAGCTTTGATAGAAGGTATGGCTTTAAGCAATTACTAGTGGGAGAATCCTAGGAAGAAGCAAAAAGTTGCAAGTATATTTGAGCTCAACACTGTACAATCTCTAGCCACTCAGTAGAAGATGTTGAGTAAGAAAATCAAATCCCTCTTAACTGGTTCACAACAACCATAGTGTAGCTCCAACAACTTCATCCAAGACGAGATTATAGGTTATAAGCAAACAGAATAAGTTGATTTTCTGGGGAAATCTACAAGACCCCAGTATAATCCTTACAACAAGACCTACAATCCAGGGTGAAGAGATTACCCTAACTTTTCATGGGGAGTTCAAAATTAGGTTCAAGGCTAATAATGGCAGATAAGGAATCAACCCCAGCAAAGACCAAATTTGCCTCCACCAGGGTTTCAACAACCGACAGCACCCCTATTTGCTCCAGAGGAGAAGCTAGAAAGCCTCTTAGAAAAATATATTCAATCTAATGAGGCAAGAATGCAACAAATAGAAGCCTCTTTAAGGAACCAGGAAGCTTCAAACCATAACTTGGATAATCAAATTGGCCAGATTGCCAAGATGCTAAGTGAGAGACAATAAGGATCACTACCTGGGAACTTTGAAATAAACCCCAAGGAACATGTTAATGTAGTAACCTTAAGAAGTAGGCTAAAGCTACAAGTTGAGAAGAGGAATGGTGAGGAAGCAGCTGAAAAAGAAGTAGAGGTCAAAGGTAAGGAAAGTTTAGAATCACTAAGGTCAACAGAGAGTGCAGAGCCATCAAAAGTGAAGGAGTATAAATTGCCTATCCTGTATCCATGATGCCTTAAGCAAGATTGCCCTGATCTAACCAAGTAATTCAATAAATTCCTTGATCTTTTTAAACAACTTCACATGAACTTACCTCTTATTGATGTTTTATTGCAAATGCCGAAATACGCAAAGTTCCCGGAGGACTCGTAGTCAAACAAGAGGAAGTTGGAGGATCTTTCAACTATCATACTGAACAAGGAATGCTTTGCACCGCTCCAGAAAAAGCTATTAAAGAAATTGCAAGATCCAAGGAGTTTTACTCTTCCTTGTATACTTGTAAACTTGTTTGTAGATAATGCTTTGGCAGATTAAGGAGCCAATATTAACCTAATTCCATTTAAGTTGTTTAAAAAGCTAAGGTTAAGAGAACCTTAACTAATACGCATGTACATTCAATTAGCTGATAGGTCCACCACATACCTTAGAGGCATCATAGAGGATGTTCTAGTGTGAGTTGATAAATTCATTTTCCCTGTCAATTTTGTTATCTTCGATATAGATAAGGATCTTAAGGTACCATTGATTTTACATCGACCCTTCCTAGCCACTGCTAAGGTTGTGTTTGATATTAATGAGCATAAGCTCATCTTAAGGGTCAAAGATGAGGAAATTATTTTCCAAAATCTAAATTCAATGCACAAGTCCCTTGATTCAGAGGGTATAAGCTATGATGGTGATACTTTTAATGCTGTTGTTACTGAATGTAAGCAAAAAAAAAAATTATTAAAGAACCTATGAATAATTACTTAAACGCGAGAGATGGAGAAATGGTGAAAACCCTTAATCACTCAGAAGTTGTTACTCAGCTGGGAGCTAATGAACCCAATGTTGTGAAGATAGGGATCGAACCATTTTGTAAACTAAACAAAGGAAAGTTAGAGTCTCCTAAAGTAAAACCACCTATCTTAGAGTAGAAACACTCAGAAGGTTGTTTAAAACATGCTTTTGTAGTAAGGAGCTCAAAGCTATCGATAACCACTCCATCTAAGCGAAAAGCGAATAAAAAGAAAGGACTCAAGCAACACGAGTTTGATGAGTGGCATGATAAGAAGAAACATGATAAGGAATCAAATCCAGAAACGAAATGACAACAGATCTCGAACGAATAGGAATGGTTATTTAAAAGAAATATGGGTACGAAGAACAAGAAGGTTTTGATGGTGAATATGAATGGATATAACTTACCAAGACACAGGCATAATCAGGGGGTTTGAGCTCAAAATAGAGTTCAATATGACTCATGAACACTAAATGTTGCTCGAGGTTTCAAATGAAGGTTAGATATAACTCACTAACCGATTCAAATGAAGGAGTTCACCACAATCTTAGGGTTAAGATTGATAAGAATATGGGGACGATTAAAAAGTCTAATCAATACTTGATAATCCAACAAATGCTAACTCAAGTATAACCTTGCTCAAAAGAGGATAGGTTTCACTCTCTATCTATTCTTTTGTATATATGTCTATCGATCTTTTTGTCTATCTCTATGATGTTTACAACAATTGCCATTTATAATAAGTCCTAAACCTTAGTGGCAAAACTGTAAATAGTGTATAAGTCATTAAAACTTAAAAAATTGGGCCTATAAATAAAATAAGAAAAAACATATACAAGAATACAAAACTTTGCATTTTACAAAAGTCGACATGCAGTCACTCGGCATGTCTTAGGAGTAGTGTTATCCAAACCAGACGGGCTCAGCAATTTGATGTACGGGTTCAAGGAGTCCTTGAACTCTTGCGTGGCTTGGCTGAGAAACTAAAGAGATTGGCCCATAATTGCTGAGTACTAGAATTAGTCGACACTAGTCTCTCGGGACCTTGTCAAGTGGTTCTTTGGTCCTAAGTCCTTAGCTATATGATCTCTCGTCTTCTCGGCAGACAATAGACTTATTGTTGAATGGCTCCTTTTCTTCCCTTCGGCCTTCTATCATTTACTTGGCCTCGATGAAAGCCGTTCAGCTTAGGCCTTGAATTATTTGACTTCGAGTTAAAACAGGTTGGCCTTAGCTTGGACGTAGTTGGAGGCCGATTCCCATCAAAACTCAATAGAAGTTATACAATTAAACAAGAGCATTTGCTATACTAATGGAAAAAGGGTAATGTTGAGCCTGGTTTTTCACCTTCTTGGTTCTTTTTATAAAATTAGGTCTTCTCTAAAGCGATCAATACTAAACCCTACCCGTTTAATATTAACCCTTGACTAGGGTTTAAAGAAGATCATTTTTTCCAACTTGAAAAGATTTGGAGTCGCCACCCAACTAAAGTCAGGAAAAAGGGTTAAGTTATAACTAATTAGGTAGATTGGTTATAACTTAGCTACCGGTCTATCAATTGAAAAACCAAGTTATAAATACGGTTTTTTAATAACTAGAGATCTGGATCTGGGAGCTAATTTATTAAACCCTAAATAGATACCATTTTAACTTTTCGAATTTAACTTCGCTTTTCAAATATACCCTTTTTAATTTCTAAAAAACATCTAATTATGATACATGTGACTAAATTGATTAATTTACATAAATATCTAAAAATGGAAAAAATAAAACTTTCCATATTTTAAGTCGCCTTGTACTTGCGTACGGGTGCCTACGTATTTGCTATTTGGGATCAAACTTCCATAGTTCATTTATAAAAATATAGTGAGTTGATTGATTTTAACTTTGGAAAAATTGCCGGGTTTACATTTTTACCCATTTTGAGTTGATTTGAGAAAAGATTATAAGAGATTCTAAGTTGGATTTTATTTTTGGAAATTCTAAATGATTCTAATTTGAAAATTAATTAATTTATTTTCATTTATTTTTTGAAAACTCAATTTTTCTAAGTGTTAAAACGATTTTTTTTACTAACCTATTTATTTATTTTTTATTATTTTTTTATACTTATTCTATCTATTTCTATAAATAAATAAACTACTTTTTTTCTTTTTCTTTTTTTTTTCTCTTTCTTTCTTTTTTTTCTCATTTATAACATTTACAAATAAATAAGTGAATAAATAGATAAAAAAGAAAAAAGAAAAACTAGGTTGGCTCAGATTGGCTCAAACGGCTCAGATCAACTCACTTTGGCTTGGATCAGCTCACTTCGGCTTGAGTTGACTCACTTTAGCTTGGATCGGCTCGATTGGCTTGTGTCGGCTCACTTCGCCTTGGATCGGCTTAGTTGGCTCACTTTGGCTTAAAGTTGGCTTAGTCGGCTCGAGAAATCCATTAGTAGTGGTTTTCATAAAAACACCGTAAGGAATGCTATCCTAGAGAGAAAAGAATCGTGCTAGAAAGAGGAAACTTCGATTTTTTGTTTTTCTAAAGTGTTTCGAAGTTTTCGTTATGTTTTAAAAATGAAGAGTAAACCCCTATTTATAGGTGTCATGGTCGTGTTAAGGATGGAAAAAATTAAATGCAATATGATTTTCTTCCAATTTTGGATTGGACGAACCTGGACAATATGTGGTGCCAAATACACAACTGCGCGTGTATGAATGTGCTGGAGTATATCAGAGTGTGTCGGAATGTGTCTACCATACTTAGAAGTGAGTTGGCAAATGACGCGGCGATGACGTAACCCATGACATGGCGATGACATGGCAATAAAGTGAGAAAAGAAAATAAAAGATACATTTTGCACCTTCAATGGATTGAACCTAGGATCTTCAAGTCATATGCAATATGAAGTCTAGATGTTTATCCAACTAAGCTATTAGTTTTTCCTTATTCATATATATAATTAATTAAAGGTTAGAAAAGGATAAATTTGTAAAAGATAAGTTAGGAAGGAAATTCGGTATTCATAGTAAGCTTAGTTGACCTTTAGGAGATTGGAAAAGATTAATTTCGATCTTCATTGAGCATACCCCACCCCCCTCAATCAACCTATTTAAGATAGTTTGATGAAGGTGTGCAGTCAAGGTTTCTTGGCTTGGCCAGAGAGAATGAAGAATAACCTTGCAAGAAAGGACTCTAAAAAATAGTGTGATTTTCATGGAGATCGTGGTCATAATATAAATGAGTGCATACATATGAAAAGTACACTTGAAGATACTATTTGAGGGAGATAGTTGAGGAAGTTTACAGCAGATAAAGAGGAGCCCATTAAGAGACCTACAAAAAGGAAGAGGATTGAACAACAACCTCGAAATGTGAAGGTTTGACCTAATAATCAATATTTGATGGCATAAGACAGTAACGTGGGAGACAACTGAGCTCCTGAAGGTATTATTAATGTGATCTTCAGTAGGCTAACTAAAGTGAATGATTTGTCCACTACAAATTTGTCGAATGCGTAGGGAGATCATGTGTTGAATTGAGGGGAAAGAGACATAGAATTGATGATATGATTGTTTTCTTAGAGAAGGATATGCAAGGAGTTCAATTCCTTCACGACAACGTATTGGTCATTATGATCAGGGTTGTAGATTTTAAGGTTAGAAAGGTGATGGTTGACACATAGAGCTCAACCGTCATCATTTCTAAGCATGCATTTGATCAAATGCGACCTAAACTTGATAATGTTAGGATGCAGCCATACAAATACAATCTATACCAATTTAACAATCAGCTAGTGCATGTGTAAGGAGTAGTTACCCTGACCTTATAGATCGAGGATGATGAGAATATGGTAGTGAAGAAAGTTGATTTTATGATAGTTGATTGTCCTTCGCCTTGCAATGGTATAATGGGCTAACCTTTCAACAACCCTTTCAAGATGGTAGTGTAAATTGCCCATTAAAAGGTGAAGTTTCCAACCCAAACTAAGATGGGAACATGATAAGAATTAGGCTATTGGGCCTTTTACCCCCAGTCGAGCTTAATGACTGGAAGGCTTAGTAAGGTGGATTCTTCTACTTTAGCTGACTCCTACCGAAGCCTAATACTTCTATGTCAAGTCACTCTTTATGTCGAACTGAATGATTTCTATTTCTTGTAGATGATGTGCCGAGAAGCGGAAGGCTGAGAGAATAGCCAATCCTCATTCTCACCGACACTTAGCTAATTACTTACTTGGCATTACCTTTGCTAAGATGACGAAAGAGAGTGCTCGGATAAGCAAGCTAACTGTACTTATTGTTCGCATCTTCCAACGGCCTTGCCAATATAGCATCGCCACGTATACAAAATCATGTGTAGAATCCATTACACTAATGATAGTTTTTCTTGAATATTCATTTTTATCCTTTTGTATCTTGTATATTATTTCCTTAGGAAATATCTTTTTTGTCTTTTCCCTTTTAGGCAAGTTGTCGTAACTTATGGGTATAAATATCCTTGTAATTGCAACTAAAATCATCAGATTATGATTAATACACTTGAGTACTTATTCCTTGCATAAACACTATTTGTTTACTCTCAGCATTATTCTTATCCTAATCTTTAAGCAAGCTTAGGTGGCGAGTAACCTCACCAGACTGATTTGTACATCATTTTGAATTGTGTTGTGAGTCATCAAAAGTTCCATTAGTGCATCATATTCTCTGGAGCTGTTCATAGGTTTTGCTTACTTTTTCATTCGCATTTGTCCTTTCGCACTTTCCTCATTACTTCCTTTTTAAGCTTTCTATAAGCTTGGACCCATCTAGCGACCGGCTTTATCTATTCTTAGTCCGGTTTGCATCATCTTGGTATTAGAGTGGAGGTTTTGTTTGAGTTGATGTTTGTTTTTGAAGTTTTGTTATACTCTATTATACATAGCATCTTAGCTGCTGTGTTTGTTAGTTGTTAATTTTTTGAAGTGTTTGTTTGAGCTTTGAATTTGTGAAGAAAATGACTAACCAAAGTATGAATGTTGTTATGGGAGATGACAATAGTGGAGTTGTCTACTATGGCTGATAGTCTTAAGGAACTTCGAAAAACACCAATGAGAGACTTGATGAGGTTACTAACCTTTTGGTAGATTTGACCCGAGTTGTTTATGCATTGGCTTGTTGACCTACTGAGTCTACACAAAACACTCTACAAGTTACTCAACTTATTAGAGGTTAAAATCCAACTCAACTAGTTCGAGGTGGAAGAGTAGGTGGACGAGTGAGGAGAAGGATTGATTTGGCATACATGGGAGACGAGGAAGAAGAAGAATATTTTGAAGAGGAGCGAGTCCGAGTCCCTAGAGCATCTGACCATATGAAGCTTCAGATTTCGAGCTTCAATGGATCTGGAAATGCTAATGAATATTTGGAATGAGAAGAGAAAGTAGAGCGTGTTTTTGACTATTATCAGTATGAGGACTACGAGAAAGTGAGAACTGCTACTGTTAAGTTCTTCGGATATGCCACCATATGGTAGAAGAATTTCCAAGCTATGAGGAGATGAGAGGGCTATCGAGAGATTAATACTTGGATTGAGATAAAGAGAATACTTAAAAATAGGTTCGTACCAAAAACTTATCTTCAAGTTACTTTCACTTAGCTTTATGAGTTGAGACAAGAAGGTCAGACTGTTGACGAGTATATTCAAGAATTTGAAATGTATATGATTTGTTGCCAAGTGGAGGAATTGCCAACTCGAATAGTCTTAAGATTTATTACTGGCTTAAGAGGTGACATTCGAGACATTGTGGAACTCTAGAGATTTACCACAATAGATGAGGCCATTAGAACAGCCCAATGAATAGAGGTAAAGAAGGAGCTGAGTACTGGCTAGGATGCCGACTAGTCGACTTAGATAGATGAGTCATTGAGCTTGATTGAGTACCGAGATAAGCCGAACGGTGGATGTCTGAGCTAATTAGAGAGGTCAACTTGATGCTAAAGTTCCGACTTAAACTTGTGAGAAGGGGCAAGAATCAGGCAAGAAAATGAGCCAGATCAAATGCTTTAAGTGCTAAGTATTTGAATATATGGCTACTTAGTGTGTGAATCAATAGACAATCGTCATTAAGGGAGACACTTGAAAGCTAGAGGTAGACAGTACAAACAAGGAACCCGAGGATGAGGAGATCCATGTCGAGATAGAAAATGCCGAGAAAGAATTGATTGAGGAGCACGTATTTGCTAAGGACTTGGACCAGTTGATCATGGTTATTTGATGCATAATGAACATAGAACCTTCACGAGAGGAGGCGTGGAGAGAGAATCTATTTCATACCACTTGTAAGGTAAATAATTAGGTGTGTACCCTCATTGTAGATAGTGAAAGCTGCACTAATGTGGCATCGGCTGACTTTATTTCAAAATTGAAGTTGCCGACTGTTGCACATCCAAAGCCGTATAAGTTGCATTGGTTGAGTGAGAAAGGGGCACTACATGTCACTTAACAAATATTATTGTTGATCACTTTGGGAAATTACTCTGACCAGATTCTCTACGATGTATTGCCCATGTGTGCTTCCCATATATTGTTAGGTAGGCCGTGGCTATTTGATAGGAGGGTTATCCATGACCGTTATAAGAACACATATATGTTTGAGAAGGATGATTGGAAGATTACATTGAACCTGATGCCATTGAGAGAAGTAAATAAATTATAGATGAAACTTTTTCGTAGATCAAAGAAGGCTCTAGTAATGAGTACAGCTGAACTTGAGAGGCCATCAATGTTGACGAGCCAACCCTCATGTTGGTCAGGTGGCTATTAAAAATGAAGGAGCAAGGTGAACTACCTTAGGAGATTAGAGAGTTGTTAGACGAGTATGCTGATCTATTTCCAGAACAGCTACCCAGGGGGTTGCCTTCCATTTGAGGCATAGAGCACTACAATGACTTAGTATCTGGTGCCATACTGTTGAATAAGCTAGCCTATCGGATGATTCCCAAGTAGGCTTCTAAACTCTAATGCCAAGTCAATGAGTTGTTAGAGAGAGGGTATGTTAGAGAAAGTGATAGGAATTAGTCTACGATGATTTCTAAGCCGAGGTTGACTTGTCCTAAGCTAATGTTGGCCTGCTAGAAGTTAAAGCTAACTTGTCTTAATGCGAGGCCAAATTGTTCAAAGCCAAGGTTGAATAGCTTTTGCTAAGGCCAAGCTAATACCAGAAGATAGAGGGGAAGAAAAGGAGCTACGTAGCCTTAAGTCTGTTGTTTGTTGAGAAGCCAAGGAACCACATGGCTAAGCACTTAAGGCTAAAGAATAGTTCGGGATAGCATAGGAGAGTTTGTGCTAAGCAATCTACGAGTACAGCAACTGTGGGCCGACCTCATTAGGAGCTTGGCTAAGAAAAATAAAACTTCCAAACATCCTACCCTTGCTTGGACACTCGACTGCCAACCGGCCCCTGCTCGAGTCCACAAACAGCTCGGATGACTACATGTTAAACACTCTGTTAAGTATACAGTTTTGTATACTTTGTAAATATTTTCCTTATTTTCATTATGGGCCATTCTTTAGGGTTTAAGGCCTTGTATATTATTTATAGTTTTGCCACTAGGGCTTTAAGACTTGCTATAAATAGCAATATTTGTAATTATCAAGAGAGATAGACAGTAAAGAATATTCATCGAGTGAATTTACACTTGAATGTTCCTTCTAGAAGTAAGGACATTCTTGAGCCCTTTGATTTGGCGTTTTGGATTATTGAGTGTGCTGTACTCCTTAATCTCTCATGTTCTTATCATTCTTGCCTTTAAGATTGTTGTGAACCCTTCTTTTAAGCGAGTTAGTGAGTCACCTCTTACCTCTCATTTGAAACCCGAGTAACATTTAGTGTTCGTAAGTTGTATCGAACCTTATTATGAGCTTAACCCCTAATTGTGTTTATTCTTTGGTATGTGATATCCATACACATTCGCAGTCAAAACCCAATTCTCACTTCCTGTTCATTGTTCCCATTTGAACCTCATTGGTGTCCGAGACCGTTGCGTAGATTATGCATCAGCTTCGTTGGTATCAGAGCTTTGTGGAGATACGTATGTTAGTGTTCTTTAAAGTTTGACTCGTGGTTTGAACATTTCTATAAATCATCATTCTTTAGTAAAGTCTGTTGTTCGTATTCTTAGCAGTAATTTTAGTAGTCGATTTTAGTTATTGTAGTGTTTATCAGCCTTGGGTAGCTGTAGAAATCGAGTAGCAGTAATTTCTGAATTGCTATTAGTTGTATTTTGTTATAGTGGTATTTGTGGAATTATCTTAGTAGTAGTTCTAAGTTGAGTACAGTTTGAGTGTGTTATGTATTTGTTAAATTTTCTCTTTCTAGAATTTATTATACAGACCACAATATCGGAAGATAACATCAATAATAATGGAGACAGTCTTTACGAAAGCTTAAGGAGACATATTGATAACATGGAATATCAAATTCAGAATCTCATTGATTCTATCTAGGGACTTACTAGATTAGTCAGAGGCCATAGACATGCTGGCTGAAGTGAAAGGAGGGAATGAATACCCCCCAGTAGAAGTGGCTCTAATGAACTTGATAATGATGCAAGATAGTAGAGAAGAGCTATTGAGTTAAGGAGAAGAGAAAACTAACTTGAGCTAAGGAGAAGCAATGATAGGAGCATTAACTCCGAAGTAAACTAAGGAACCAAAAGAAGAGAGCTAATGCTGAGAAGAGATGTGGTTGAGCAGAGCTTCAACAGAAGTGGCTGATCTAAGGAGAATCGACCTGTTAGGAATGCACAGGATGAACCCCAAACACATAGTTGAGGACTTGACAACATCAAGCTTAAGCTGCCAACCTTTAGTAGTTGTAGCTGACCTAAAGAGTTCCTTAATTGGGTTCCCCGAGTTGAGAAGTTGTTTAAGTGCTACAAGTGCGATGATAGAAGCAAGGTCAAGCTAACTTCATTAGCCTTTATTAAATATACAAGTCTTTGGTGGGATAAATTGGTTGTTAAGCAAGATGCCGAAGGAGAGGAGTTTATTAGAACTTGGAGGCTTATGAAGAGGTTAATGAATGAACGCTTTGTGTCGACCTACTTCAAGTAGGAGATGCTCCATGCTTTCTAGCACCTGAAGTAAGGACGAGACACTATTGAAGAATATTTGCAGGAGTTTGAAACTCTAATGACGAGATGTGAGATTATCGAGCCATAAGACTGTACCATTACCAGGTTCTTGAGGTAACTTTGTGATGATATTGCCGACATAGTTGAATTATAGTTGTTCAACTCTTTGGATGAGCTAATCAATTTAGCATTAAGAATGGAGAGACAAAGGAGGAGGGGACATCAGAGGCTGACCATTCGACCTCAACAAGGTAGCCCTAAACTTGAGAGGTATGAAGAGAAGAAAAAGCTTAAGAGAAGGATAGAGAAAGGAGAGCCTAGCTGACCTGACTAGGCTGAGACTAAGAAAGTAGAGAAAGAGAAAGTGCCTGGTATTAAAGCCCAAGAAGTTAAGTGCTTCAAATGTTTGGGCTTTGGACACATTGTCTCATAGTGCCTAAACTAGAGGGTTATGATTTTAAAAGGTGAAGGACCTGATGTTCAAGTAGAGAGCCATAGTGATAAGAGCTTAGAGAGTAAGAAAACAATTAATGTTTATCTTAAGATGGGAGAACCTATAGCCTTGATAAGCAGATGAGCTATCATTAAGGAAGACCTAAGTCAAAGGGAGAATTTATTTTAGATTTGATGTTTGGTGAATGGGAAGACTTGTTCCCTAGTAGTTGATGGAGGTAGTTACACCAACATCGTTTTTACCGAGCTAGTAGAGAAGATGAGATTGCTGACCTACTTGCATCCTCAGAACATATGGACTAAAGTGGTTCAATGATAAGGGTATGGTCCGTGTACATAAAAGAGCTTGGATAACTTTCAAGGTTAGATAGTATGAGGATGAGATTGACTTTAACATAGTACCTGTGAATGATGCAAATTTACTTCTGGGCTGACTATGGGAATATGATCGAAAAGTGATCTATGACGGCTTCCGCAACACTTATACTGTTCAGAAGGATGGGAAGAGCTATTGCTTGACCCCTATAAGCGTTGAGGAAATTTAGAGATACTTGACACCTATGGTGAAGAGAAAAGGGAAGAGAAGTTTGTTTGGCATCCAAGCCTACACTCACAATCTAAACTCGAGGATGACTTCTTTTCAACCCTGTGGTGATGATATGAATTAGTCCACGATGATCTCTAAGCCGAGGCTGACTTGTCTTAAGCCAATGCCGAATTGCGAGAAGCTGGAGCCAACCTATCTTAACCTAAGGCTAAATTGTTCAAAGCCAAGGTCGGATAGCTTTTTCCAAGGCTGAGCTAATACCAAAAGACTGAGGGGAAGAAAAGGAGCTACTTGGCCTTAAGTCTGTTGTTTGTCGAGAAGTCGAGGAACCACATGGTCGAGCACTCGAGGCCAAAGAATAGCTCGATAAAGCATAGGAGAGTTCACACTAAGCAATCTACAAGTATAGCAACTGTAGGCTAACCTCATTGGGAGCTTGGCTAAGCACAATAAGACTTCCAAACATCTTACCCTTGCTTGAACACTCGATTGCTAGCAAGCCCCTACTTAGGTCTACAGACAACTCGGATGACTACATGTTGACTACTCCGTTAAGTGTATATTTTTGTATACTTTGTAAATATTTTCCTTATTTTGATTATGGGCCATTCTTTAGGGTTTAAGGTCTTATATATTATTTACAGTTTTACCACTAGGGCTTTAGGACTTGCTATAACTAGTAACATTTGTAATTATCAAGAGAGATAGACAGTAAAGAATATTCATAGAGTGAATTTACACTTAAATGTTCCTCTTAGAAGTAAGGACATACTTGAGCCCTTTGAGCTGGCGTTTCAGATTATTGAGTATGCTATACACTTTAATCTCTCGTGTTCTTATCAATCTTGCCTTTAAGATTATTGTGAACCCTTCATTTGAATGAGTTAGTGAGTCACCTTTAAACTCTCATTTGAAACCTAAGTGACATTTAGTGTTCATAGGTTGTATTGAACCCTATTTAAAGCTTAACCCCCTAATTGTGTTTGTGCCTTAGTATGTGATATCTATACACATTCATAGTCAAAAGCCTATTCTCACTTCTCATTCCTTGTTCCCATTCGAACCCCATTGGCATCTGAGACCATTGCATGGGTTATGTATCAAAAAGTCTCAGCCTTTACGCTGTATCGGCACTTCTAGTGCTGAAAAGGGATGAAACTTGGCGAATGTGTGTTGATAGTAAAGCCATGAACAAGATCACAATCAAGTACAAGTATCCTATCTTTAGATTGGAAGACATGCTGGTTGAGTTGAGTAGAGCCAAGATTTTTGATAAGATTGACCTTAAGTCTGGTTACCATCAAATCTACATGAAGCCAATAGATGAGTATAAAATGGCATTCAAGACTCGACATGGGTTATATGAATGGATGGTCATACCCTTTGGCTTGTCGAATGCCCCTCATACCTTTATGAGACTAATGAATCATGTATTGAGACATCTGATCGGGAAGTGTGTCATGGTGTACTTTGATGATATCCTGGTCTATAGTGTTGACATACCGAGTCGTTATGAACATCTCCAAGCCTTTTTAGATATCCTCCATGCCGATAGACTATTTTACAACATGAAGAAATGATTTTTTTGCCAGGAGGAAGTGATATTTTTAGGTTACGTAGTCAGTGAAGGAGGCTTATGAGTGGATGACAAGAAGATTCGAGCTATTGTTGAGTGGCCGACTCTTGCTACTTATGCTGATGTATGAAGTTTCCATTAACTAGCTTCATTTTATAGACAATTCATTAGGAATTTTAGCACCCTTGCTGCATTACATATTGAGTTAACGAAGAAAAACACTGACTATTGATGGGAAAGGGAGAGAGAGAGGAGAGGAGCTTTGCTAAGATAAAAGAAAGATTGACCTCCACTCCGATGTTAGCTCTACCTGACTTCGAGAAAATATTTGAGTTGGAATGTGATGCATTAGGCATTGGAATAAGCAGTGTCCTAATGCAAGAGGGCCAACTAATTGCCTTCTATAGTGAGAAGCTATGAAGTCCACAGTTAAATTACTCTATGTATGACAAGGCGCTCCTAACACTGATTTGAGAATTGTAAGTATGGCATCACTATTTGTTGTTGAGAGAATTTGTCATATATACTAACTATGAGTTGCTAAGGTACCTCCGAAGTCAAACCAAGTTATCAAAGTGGTAGGCGAGATGGGCTAAATTCCTTGAGGGATTTAATTTTTTAATAAAATATAAGCAAGGAATGAGTAATGTTATTGCAGATGCTCTTTCGAGAAGACATGTACTTACGAATGAATTGTAGACTAGGTTGTTTGCATTTATAAGTATCAAAGAATAGTACTGTGAGGATCCACACTTTAGACCCATAATTACATAGTGTGTCAATGGAAGAACAGTAGACGAGTATCATGTGAATTATTGAATGGTTGATTCTTTTGGCCAAGAATGAGAAGAGATATGCACTGAGTCGTTGAAAGCTATGCCGTGTACAAGAATGCGAAGTGTTGAGCTAAAAAGGGGAAAGCAATGCCACTGCATATTCCGGCGAAACCATGGACCGAATTGAGCATTGACTTTGTTCTCGGATTACCACAAATTGCTCAAGGTAAAGATTCTATAGTGGTTATCGTGGATTGGTTCAGCAAGATGGCATACTTTGTACCCTACTCTAAAACTAATGATGTTTTGGCTATTGCTGCTCTTTCCTTGTAAGAGATTGTACAGTTACATGGTGTGTCAAGGAGTGTAGTCTCTAAGAGGGACTCAAAATTTCTAAGCCATTTCTGGAGGAGCTTGTGGTGTTAGATGGGGACTAAACTACTATTTAGCACTTTCTGTCATCCCTAAACTGATGGCTAAATAGAGGTGGTTAACTATACTTTGGGATCATTGCTTCAAGCTGTAGTAGGTAATAACTTGGCTAATTAGGACATTTGCTTACCAGTGATTGAATTTGCTTACAATTGGATAGTGCATGACACTACTAAGTAGACTTTATCGTGACCTAACAGTATCATTGTCATGGTAGATTGTTATATACTGTATAAATATTTGCAATCGACCCCCTTGTTGATGTAGGCCTTTTATACGGCACACAAGACTCCTTCCACTATACGTTACCACTAGGCCTATAGATAAGTAATATAGAGAAATTTATCTAAAAATTACTTCTTTGATATAAATTAATCAAGTAAATGTATGGATTCATTGAATTCTACACCAAAAGAATATTACAAACAAATGTAGTTCGTATAGGAAACTGCATTAGAAACTTCAATTTATTATATGAACAAAAGTAAAGATAAATGGCCATCTACAAAAACCTATTACAAAAATCTCTTCTCCATTCCTTGTTCGCTCCATCTTGTCCCTAAACGAGACTCACTTCGGGCATTCCCTAGCTTAGATGAATGAAGATGTTTCCTTGCAACAAAAGAAATATATCGGGGTATAAGCTTAAGTTTAGTAAGATAAATCCCCTTGTCACAACCTCATAACAAAAGTTTATTTAATGCACAATATATGAATGTATGAACAATCAGTATGCCAAACAATACATGCAGTGACCTAGGAACTGCACACAACTTAGAATTATGCCCCCTATAGTCGAGGTTGGAGATAATTAACCGAGACAAACCAAAATCTAGGTCCTAGCACTTGGGTTTTACATCGATTGCACTATTTTGCTTGAGTCAAAACAAAACTATATATATATATATAATGTATATAATATACTTTCTTTTGGAGCAACAAAACATATTTTCAAAGTCCCAAGTCTAGCGATGTGGTGGCTTTCTCAATCCACAAACACACACCCTAAGCAAAAGTTATAAGACACGGTCCCTTATCAACGGTTGATGTCTCCTAATGCTTAGTAAGCCTGTTAGCTTTAAACAGAGACTCAATAAAAATGATAGCGTAGTTAGTGCCCAATATTACAGGAGGCTCTCCTTCTATAAGTCCATTCCCATCTTTTGCGTGAAGTGGCAGTCGGTATCGTTCGAATGCAAATATGAGGAATGCATGATTTATTAAATTTCTTAATCGTATAAGTGATTAATTCGGTTTTCAAGGTGATCAGACAATTTCATTCCATACGAATGCAGATATATGTTATCACAAACAATTCTCATTATTATGTGTTTACCTAGCCATAACATTTAATCATAAATTCACACACATGCATTTCCCATATCCCACAAGCATCCAATTTTCATATACATATATATTTAGGTACATCTATTCTACAAGTAAAGTTAAGTAAAGAGTCATTAAGAATTCACTTACTCAGCTATGCGGGTTAATTGAAGTAGTCTAAGGGTAGGTCGTCTTCAAAAGTCGGGTCCCCTAGACATTGTAAATATAATACTATAAGGATTTGAAATAGAATTTGGAAAACTAAGCTAAAACCCTTTTAAGTTATACTTTTGATTTGGTTTAGTATTTTTCCCAGTTTTACTTAAAAGTTCAATCACGTATAAGTTTCTCATTTGAAATCTGATTTTTATAATCTTATAGGCAATCTTCATCTTTTTCAAGTGTACTTTAATGTGGTGAGGTTAGATTTTCATGATGAGTCACACAAAACTACCTATAGGTCAAAACAGTAGCGGTCCTCATGCTTTGGAGTGCTTTTGGGCTTTGTTTAATTAATAGGGTTTTTGATGTCTTGGGAAATCCTTTGGGCTTGGGCTTAGGATTTCATTCTAGGATTAAAATACTCCCTAAGTTTAGATTCCTAACTTTGATTTACACTCCTAAGGCTATCAATAACTTCTTGGGCTTTTAAGTGGGCTTAAGTTATCAAATAGGAATGTTTTTTATCCAGATCATGGATAGTCACTTTGTTGGCTTGGGGTGAGTCTTGTGGGCCTCTTAAGGGTCTTAAAACAACTTTTATTGTTATGTTAAGTTGCTGGTAAAAAATTTAATGA
Organism: Lumnitzera littorea; assembly: GCA_024138015.1. NCBI lineage: Eukaryota > Viridiplantae > Streptophyta > Magnoliopsida > Myrtales > Combretaceae > Lumnitzera > Lumnitzera littorea. Next base: position 31,648,616 of record JAMXBB010000004.1, on the reverse strand, counting down.
GGGTTTAACTTGGTGTTTGAGGCCTATTTTGAGAATTAAGCTTAGTTTGAGTTTTAGGCTTAATACACTTATCGTACTTGCCTTGGTTGGTCTTTTCACTTTGTTTACTTACTTTTGTCATATTTTTAAGTGTCTTTTATTAAGGTTCCAGATCTACTCAGTTTGGTGTAGAGGCTTCCAACTTGGTTTTTCAACTTGTTTCATCATTTCCTTAAGTTTAGGGGTTAAATCATGAACCTAAGTTACTTATATTCAAATCTTAACTTGACTTCTCTTCCATGGGATGATTACTTAGCTTATGCTTTACATGAAAATAGTTAATCTCATACTTATTACAAATTCCATATCATATTTCATGCCTTGCAAAGTTGGTTCCCTCATAAAAGTTTTATGTGATGGATTTTCCTTTACCTAAGTCTAGATTTGAGTATGTTTAATTTAATAGAAATAAAAATAACATCCAAATGACTTACAAATCCTCATGCCCAGCATGCTTCCTCTTCATTCAAGTGCTCATTTCATGATTTTCTCAACTTAAAATTTTCCATTCTAGGTGGTAAACGAGTATCTTTACATAACACTAACTTTACATGCTCATAAGTCAACTTTCAAGTAAGGGTTTCATGAGTTTGCTTCTTAGGGTAGTCTTAGATGTTTCATTAACTTATGATCATACTCATATCCTTAAGAAAACATAGTCTCCTAACATGTAATACTAAACTACTAACATAAAAAAATACTTACTCGTCTATAAAGCAAGAGTATGGTGGTTGAGCACTAAGTTTTCACTTAAGCTTTTTGTCTTACTTCCTCCTTCTTGTAACCTTTTGGAAACTTTGAGTTTTGGTCCTTTGAAGTGGGATTTGAAGAATGTTCTAAGGATCCTAAAAGTAATGTTTAGAAGTTGATAAATTTAATACACAAAGTGGAGTTGAATGTTGTGAGTGTGGAAGCTTTGTTAGTGGCGGCAATGTGTAGGATTCATTAGGTTTTTTTTTTTTTCCACTTTTAGGTTGATTTTCAAGTGAGAGAAATGGAAGTGAAAATGAAAGTGAAAGTGAGGGATATGAGAGAGAGAGCGGCCGATTATGTAAGGGGTAGGAAGTGTGTTTAAGAAGTTTGATTTTGTTATCTTGTAGCATGCATAAAAGCTAACATTTGAAAAGATTAGTTGATGCAAGCATTAAGGGGTAAATAGTAGAGCGTAAGACAAAGTGATCGATGGATGAAAGATAAGGCATGCCCCCCTACACCGAATTGGCCATTAGGCCTTCCTTTTGGGCATGGAATTGTGTTGTCTACTTTATTAAAGTTAAGCATATGAAATCTTGTGATATTTTGTCTATATGTAGTATAAGTTAAGGTGTGATAAGAAAAGTGTCTTATCACTACTTTTTGATAAGTTATTGATTGATAAATGATTCCAACTCTTAATTGATAAGTTATTTAGGGTGATTGGTTGGTTCACTTATTCACATGTATAAGGCTTATGCATGAATATAATGAAATTGTCTTAAAGGAAATTCTTTTAGAGTTTGCTTCTTAAATTATTTTATAGATTATGATTTAATTCTTATAAAATTATGAAATTTTCTAGGGTTAAATGGAATTATTCAAATTAAATTATCAATTAATTACTTAGGGTTATGAGTCCTTAAATGTTTTAGGGTTTAAGGCCTTAAGTAACTTTAGAGTCCGTAGTTTTTCATGTTCGGGTTTTATCGATAATAGGCTTTTGAATGGGAAAATTAAGTTTGTTTTTAAATGTAAACTTGAATTCTTAGTTTAGTTGATCTTTGGGAATATTTAGGAAGTACTCTTAGTCGAATCATAGGCCCACTAAAAGTAAGGTTTACAGACTCCCTTCGAAGTAGTCTATGGTTTTAATCCCAAGTTGCTCCTTAATCACACCCCTATACCTATACCTGCATAAGAGGACCCTGATACAAAGGCTAGAGCACAATCCTTTTAGCACATCTATGATAAGGTCATTTAGCACATCTATGACAAGATCACTCAACACATCGACTAAGTTGCTAGAAGAATGCAAGAGAAGACCAAGGGTAAGACAATTAAACAATTCTAGCAAGGGGACATGGTATGGTTGCACCTCAGTAAGGAATAGTTTATGAGCAAGAGGAGGAACAAATTATTTGCTAGAGTTGAAGGACCATTTAGAATCCTCGAAAAGATTAATGATAATGCCTATAAATTGGAGCTACTTAAGGACTATGGGGTTTTTAACACCTTTAATGTTGCCAACCTCAATCCATTTCACCCTGACGGAGAGCTGATCGAAGACCATTCAGATTTAATCCCAAATCTAAATCAACCCAAAGGGAATGATAGGAATCAGGTTACTAGGCCTTTGACCCGTAGTCGAGCTTGAAGATTAGAAGGCCTGGTAAGGTGGATTTTTTTACTCCAATTGACTCTTACTGAAGCTGAGTACTTCTTTGCCTTGTCACTCTTTATGCCAAGCCAAATGACTGCCTATTACTTATAGATAATGTGTCGAGAAGTGGAAGGTTGAGAGAATAGCCAATCCTCATTCTCACTCATGCCTAGCCAATTACTTACCTGACATCACCCTTATTGAGATGACGAGAGAAAGTGCTCGGATAAGCAAGCTAACTGTACTTTTTGTTTGCATCTTCCAACGGCCTCGCCAATACAGCATTGCTACGTGTACAGAATCATGTGTAGAATCCATTACACCAATGATTATTTTTCTTGAATTTTCATTTTTACTCTTTTGTATCTTGTACATTATTTACTTAGGAAATATCCTTTTTGTCTTTTCCCTTTTGAGCAAGTTACCTTAACTTTTGGGTATAAATACCCTTGTAATTGTAGTTAAAATCATCAGATTATCATTAATACACTTGAGTACTTCTTCCCTACGTAAACACTGCTTATTTATTCTTGGTATTACTCTTATCCTAACCTTTGAGCAAGACTAGGTAGCGAGTAACCTCACTAGACCAATGTATACATCATATCGAATTGTGTTGTAGGTCTTTGGAAGTTCCATTGGTACGTTATATCCTTTAGAGTTATTTGTGGGTTTTGTTTACTTTTCATTCGCATTTGTCCTTTCATACTTTCCCTATTACTTCCTTTTTGAGTTTTCTATAAGTTCGGACCCATTTAGTAATTGGCTTTGTTTGTTCTTGGTTACGGTTTGCATTAGAACATTTTATAGAGACTAACAGTTAACCTAAGATTTGTACCTAAAGGCTTTTAAGAGGGATTAAGTTTACAACATTGAGCAAGGCATGACTAATTGCTTGTAAGTAAGAGGAGAACCCGCAGAGGAATCTTTGATGATTTAACTAAGCGATAATCTCAAGCATGTTATAAAGGTTGGAGCTAGTATGCTTACCAATCAGTATGCCTACCAACCTCTGGGAAAGTGTGGTACATTCCTTCCAAGCTAATAGAGATATTTTTGCTTGTCCTGCTTTTCATATGCTTGGAATCCTTGAGGAAGTTATCACCCATGACATGAATATTGATTCAAATGTGAAGGTTAAATGGTAGAATAAGAGACATTTTGCCTTGGAGAGGTAGGCAACCATTGAAGAGGAGGTCTAAAAGTTAGTTGAAAGCAAGTTTTATCAGGGAGGAGCCTTATCCTCTATAGCTCATGAATTGTGTTTTGGTTAAGAAATCAAATGGAAAGTGGAGATTGTGCATTGACTTCATTGGCTTAAATAAGACATGCTTGAAGTATTGTTTTCCCTAACCTTAGACCAACTAGATAGTGGATTTGACCTTAGGACATGCCTTGTTGAGCTTCATGGATGCTTTCTCTAAGTATAACTAGACAAAGATGTAGCCCTTCGATTAGGTGCACACCTCTTTTGTCACAAACTTTAGAACTTGTTATTATAAGGTCATGTTGTTTAGGTTAAAGAACGCAGGTGCCACTTACCAGAGGTTGATTATAATGATGTTCAAACCTTAGATACATAGGAATATTGAGGTTTATGTAGATAATATAACAGTTAAAAGCAAGACAAATAATGACCACCTCATCGACCTTCAAGAGACCTTAGATACATTGAGGAAGTATAATACGAAATTGAATTCATAGAAATACATGTTAGATGCATCTTTGGGGAAATTTTTGGGTTTTATGGTAACATAGCATGGAATTGAAGCCAACTCTCAGAAAATTCTAGCCGTACTAGACATAGAGTCATTAAAGTCTATCAAGGAGGTGATAGGAATCAGTCTACAATGATCTCTAAGTCGAGGCTGACCTGTTTGAAGCTAATGACGACCTGCCAGAAGTTGAAGCCAACCTATCTTAACTCGAGGCCAAATTGTTCAAAGCCAAGGTTGAATAGCTTTTGCCAAGGCTAAGCTAATACTAGTTGATAGAGGGGAAGAAAAGGAGCTACTTGGTCTTAAGTTTGTCATCTGCTGAGAAGCCAAGAAACTACATGGCTAAGCACTTGAAGCTAAAGAATAGCTCGACACAGTACAGGAGAGTTCACACTAAGCAATCCACAAGTACAACAATTATGGGCTAACCTCATTGGGAGCTCGGCCAAGCACAATAAGACTTCCAAACATCTTACCCTTGCTTAAACGCCCGATTGCAAACAAGCCCCTGCTTAGGCCCACAGACAGCTCGGATGACTACATATTAATCACTTTGTTAAGTGTACAGTTTTGTATACTTTGTAAATATTTTCCTATTTTGATTATGGGCCATTCTTTAGGGTTTAAGGCCTTATATATTATTTATAGTTTTACCACTAGGGCTTTAGGACTTGCTATAACTAGTAACATTTGTAATTATGAAAAACCACAAACAGTGAAGGATACTCATACAGTGAATTTACACTTAAACTCTCTTTCTGGTAGTAAGGACATTCTTGAGCCTTTTGAGTTAGAGTTTTGGATTATTAATTGTGCTGTACTCCTTAATCTCTTGTGTTCTTATCAATCATGCCTTTAAGATTGTTGTGAACCCTTCATTTGAGTGAGTTAGTAAGTCGCCTCTAACCTCTCATTTGAAACTTTGTATCGAACCCTATTTCAAGCTCAACCCTTGATTGTGTTTGTGCCTTGGTGTATAATATCCATACACATTTGCAATCAAAACCCCATTCTCACTTCCTATTCTCACTTCCCATTCCTTGTTCCTATTTGAACCCCATTGGCATCCAAGATTGCTGTGTAGACTATGCATCAGGAGGTTTAGAGGCTAATTGGTCATGTTGCAACATTAAACAAGTTTGTTTCTAAAAGTGCTGAAAAATGTGTGGAATTTTTTCAAGTTAAGAGAAATTCATTTGAATTTTGGTAGATTGAAGATTGTGAGAAGGCTTTTAAAGCCTTAAAGGAATTCATGACAAAATCATCAATCTTGGAAAAGTGAATTGAATGAGAAACTCTGTTTATATTTGTCTGTGACTGATCAAGCTCTTTTCTTTGATTGGTACGAGTGGAAGGATGAATGCATAAGCTAGTGTACTATGTGAGTTTTGTTTTATAAGGTTCGAAGTTGAGGTATACTAAGTTAGAAAAGTTTGTCTTGGTTATCATTATGGCTGTAAGGAAGCTTCGACCTTATTTTGAAGCTCATTAGGTAGTGGTTCTAATTAATCGACCACTAAAGCAAGCTTTGCATAAGCTCGATGCCTTAAATCGAGTGGTAAAATACACCTTAGAACTTAGTGCCCTCGAGATACAATGATTAAGAGATTTTTTGTAGAGACAGAGCAGTTGGCCTAGAAGCTATATGTGAATAGCTCAACAACTAGTGAAGGTAGTAGAGCGGGATTGATCTTGAAGGGTGGTCCTATGGGAGCTTAGATTTTGTATGCATTGAAGTTTAGATTTCTAGTTAGTAACAATAAGTCAGAATATGAGGCATTGTTAGTGAGGATGAAGCTAGCTAAAGAAGTTGAAGAAAAATGCTTAGATGTGATCTTTGACTCCCACTTTGTAGTTAATCATGTTGTAGGAAATAGCGTGGCCAATATGAGAATATGGCTAAGTACTTGTAGTTGGTAAGGAAGATCGGTTCACATTTTGAAAATTGGCAATTGATGAAGATTCCAAGGGTAGAGAATTATGCAGTAGAAAAATCATCTAAGTTAACCTCTACAGGATTGCCAAATTGGGAAGAGGGGATCTTCATTGAGTACTTATTAGAGAAGAGTATAGAAGGACGATCGGTAGAGTGTTTATAAGTTTTATAGAAGCAACTAAAGTACTATTGGATGGACCCAATTTTGAAATACTTGAAGGATGGAAATGTACCTCAAGATACTAAGGAGGCTTGGAGACTTATTTACGTGGTAGTCAATTTCACAATAATTAACAAAAATCTATATAAGAGAAGCATGGGCACACCATATATAAGATGTCTATGACCATCTGCAGTGGAGGAAGTAATCTCTAACATGCACTATAAGGTGTGTAGTAATCACATTAGAGTAGTAGCTTTGTATGTTAAGACACAGTGATTAGTGTATTAATGGCCTATAATGAAGAAGAAAGCACTTCGCTTAACTTAATCCTGTGATAGGTGTTAGAGGAATTCCCTAGTTGAGAGAGCCCTGAGCTCATATTTGATTTTCTCTCATCAGTCCTTATCCTCTTACCTAGTGGTGATTGGACATACTTAGTCCATTCCCAAAGGTAACTATGTAAAGGTAAGACATCATAATAGTAGTAGATTACTTCACTAAGTGTGATATAAATTATGTGGATGAATACATGGACTCAATATTATGCGTAATCAAAGGGGGTAAGTCTGAGCTACGAGGTGGCTCGAAAAGTAAATGATAGTCAAAGGTTAAGCAGGGGTTCTTATGCATCGGTGATGGATACAATGCACCAATGCCTCATACGAGCTTGGGTCACACTTGATATGATGTATAAGTATGGCCGGAGATCACTCACTACAAGTCCATGCTCAAATAGGCTGGATAAAAGTACCTTAAGAGTAAGTAAAAGGACACTTAGCTTAAGAGGGGGTAAAAAGTTTAGTGTATTCTCTATATATGATGATGTGGCAATTATATTATGCGAGTATTTATAGTACTCAGCTAGAATAAGTCTTAACTTATAGAAAATTTACAGAAATGACTAAACAAAAGGAGAATAATTTACAGGGAAAACATGAAATCATGCAAAAAGAATATCTTTTGTCAGAAAGGATAGTATGGATGTCAAAAAGGACAACATACGCGTAATTCTGCTCATTCTATGGTCTCAATAATGTTGCAAGCCGTACAGGGGTGGGCCTTGATTAGGTCTGGTTGGTGTTGACAGTTTGGAAGCTCTGATTGTTGGGATTGGACAAGGGTTGGCTCGAGGATGACTTACATTTAGGTTGGCCTTGTGTGGTTGGCTCTTGACAATTTTTAGCTCGGTCTCAACACTGTGTAGATGGCTCCTAATTTGGTACTTAGATTAGGGTATTGTGGAGGGGTCGGCTTGGTACCTCGATAGTCTCTTGGATAGTGCGGAGAGTAAAGTAGTTTAGTAGATTGGACTAGGGTAAACACTGCTCCTAGATGCTTAACTTACCTTGGATAGCTTGATGTACCATTTGTGAAAGCCTTTGGCCTCGGGTGCGCATGATCGGTCCTTGATCCTTATTAAAGTGCGTAGAAGCTAAAACTGTAGCAAGCATAACATAATAAAGTATAAAGGCTTTCATGGTTAGCAACATCTTGAGTAGGTTTAAGATGCCTTCTGTTATAATAACGGATAATGGGTTACAGTTCAATAATGATAAGTTTAAAGAATTTTATGAAGCTCAGTAGATTAGGCTATGTTACACATCTATTACCTATCATCAGAATAATGGATAGGTAGAGGTAGTGAAAAAGGTTATTTTACAAAGTTTGAAGAAAATTGAGCTAGAAGTAAGTGCCCATACGAACTGCCCAATGTTTTGTGGGGGTATGGGACTACGTAAAGGACCTTAATAGGTATACCCCACATCAATTGGCTTTTGGGTCAAGGGCTGCATTGCCAATTGAACTTCAAGTAGAGCGTACATGAATCCAGGTATACACCCTTGAATACAGTAATATTAGCCTTCAAGCTAATCTAAATATTATTCATGAACATGTGCACTAACTAATGCTCATCTCATTGCTTATCAGTAGCTAGTAGCTCGGTAATATGATAAGCATGTCAGGCATAAGTGCTTCTGACTTGGTGATTTGGTTTATAGGAAACTTGAAGCATTAGGGGCAAAGGAATGCTAAGGGAAACTTAACCTTGATTGGGATGATCCTGTCAAAGTGAAAGAGGTGATAGGGAATGTACATGCCTATAAGTTGGAAAGGCTTGATGGATAGCCAATCCTTAGGGCGTGGAATATTGACAACGTTAAAGTATATTTTAAGTGATGAACATTTGAAAGAAGATATGTTTGCTTCTTCTTTGTGTATTTTGTTATTATCATTGTCTGTATTAGTGCTTATGTGAATTCTAGTATGTTTGTATGTAGACTTGTTCTAGAGATTGGTTGAGGTACGTATTTGTTTTTAATTTATATGTTTTGTAAGGTTGGCGATGATAACCTGACCTTGTTTCTCAATGTTTATGTAATGTAATCATGCCATGAATGGTTGGAGCTAGTGGACCAACCTAGCACCTTTCCAATATTTTTTGTGTAATGAAGTGTTTGTTTGATTGATTTGATACTATTTGATTTCATACTTTACTATGTCTTGGTATAACACTTACCACAAAAGCGTAAATATAGTGATAAATAAAGATATAATCTTTACCTAATCTTTTTAATAAGAGAAAGCTTAAAGGATCTCTAAGCTTCATTAAAGGGCGACGAGTAAACAATAAAATGATAAATCCTTAAGTCTTATATTTGACAAACGATGGGAAAAGGATATCTATGGATCTCTAGGTCTTATGAAAGTGTGATGAGATGTAAAATCCTTAAATTCTTTTAAGAGTAATGTTTATGGTAGCTATAAATCCTCTTAAGGATGAAGAGCTGCTCACAAGTCCTTAAGTCCTCAATTGACAATGGGAATAACTCTCTAAGTCTAATATATGGATGATGGGTTGTCTTAAACATAATCGCTCTAAGTCTAATAAATAGACTTTGAACCATTCAGAAGCCCTAAGCTATCAAATGGCGATAGGCATCTAATTTTATGTCTACTATCAGAAAACAAACCAATATTATAGGAACAAGCTAAATAACAGCTGTTGATAGTTGAGTTTCGTTCACTTGAATGCCAACAGGCCGAGTTATCTATATTCTTGGCTAATGCCGAGTACGTATTTAATTTAAATTCAAAGGGGGTAGCGTGAACAATTATCACTTGGCATGGTTATATTACATAATTGCCTATTCTTTCTACATTTCAAGAATGTACTTGATTAAGAGGTCTTTATGTGTCTTGATAATCATTCTACGGACTGTTGCTTTGAACATAACATTTGTCTATAAATACGGTAAAGAAATGCTATCAGGGATTAGCTAATAACTCTCCATTATTTTAATCAAATTTTCCTACATTCATTTATTGACTTAGGCATTAGAGTAACCACACTAGATTGGCCTTAGTACCAAAAGTTTTTCCTTTCTTTATAGGATAAAGTTCAAATCCAAAACTCACTAACAACGATAGTTCATGTCATTTGGTAAGCCAATAGGAAGCTAATGAACAGTATGAGAAGATTCATCAAAGAGATTGACTAATAGATATGTAAATGTTCAATAGTATTGGGATCATTCAAAGGGTCCAACATGAGTATTGTGCAAAAAGCCAAATAAAGGATCATTATAGCAATTAAAGGTCATTACACCAATCTAGAAACAAATTAAAGGTAATAATTAATTAGATAAAAATAAAAGAAGAAAGAAAAGAAAAATCACTCTTCACGACCTTGATTAGTGACAAGAATCTAGTTGTTAGAAGCTTTAATGGAGGTAGGTTGGGGATTGACAGAGGGATCAGGGGTAAGCACTTTGAGGTCTTTAAGAGTTTCGAGTGATTCTTGTGTGTTGTTAGTGTTAGATACAAGAGTGTTGACACCTTCCCCTGGTTGTTCTTCTACTTTGGGCTCTCTAACATTGGCCTCTTTAATAGAGGTTTCCTTCTCTTGACCTTGTATGGGAAAGTCTAGATAACTCAGGTCATAGTTAAGATGGTGGATGAAGACCTTCCCCTAAGCTAAATTTATCCCATCCAACACTTTTTGTTCCATAAAGTTCTTATAATCCTTGCTCTCTTAGATATCCTTATAGGCCTTATCATTGGCCTTCTGGTAGGTAGAACTCTACTCCTTCTGTACCTCAATCATCTTTATTTTCAATTCTTGTATGAGCTCTACAGATGGGTGACCTCCTTGCTATACTTGCTTTTGATGGTTTCAACCTCATTTTGTGCCCCTTGGAGGTCGGACACCAGTTGAGAGAATTTTTTTTGCTTCTTTGCTAGAGCTTTCTCTTTCTTCTCCTTAGCTCTAGCCTCTTCCTCCATTTTTGTCTTTTCTTCCTCCAGCTTATCCTTTTCACTATCCTATTTTTCTTGGTGGTTCTTCTTCTCAACCTCCACATTGGCCACCTGGTTCTTGGCCTCTTTAACAATCCAAAAGGAAGGTGAGTTGTTAAGCTAAGAACGTTATAAACAAAGTAAGAATAATATCAAAGCAGAGAGCTTATGGCCTTCTCCTTGTCAAGGGCCTCTATGATCATCATCAGATGTTGAGAGTTTTGGAAGATTAAAGTAAAGTCAGATCAAAGCCATATAACCAGTTTATCAAGTTAAAATACAAGAGATTTGAAAAAATCTTAGACCATAAAGATTGGAAGCTGCTAATCGCAACAAACTATCAGACCTAGAGTTTTGGTAAAGCTTGACTATGTTTATCAAAGGATGAATGTCTTAGGGTAAATGAATTCCCTTGATCAAATTTAAAGTAACTTGACCATTCCCTAAGGCAAGGTCGGCTGTGTTAACATTCTGGTAAGGGAAAAATTATAAAACTTCAGTGTTTTACTTCTAGGGAAAAGTGATAGAGCTCAAGATTCTAAAGGAAGCCTCTCTACTCACATTTGGACTCTTAGAATTGCCTCTAGAATTATCATTCCTAGGGGTTTTCCCCTTGTGGGAATCTCTCTTTAAGGGCGGATAGTCATGAGTATTAGGTCGCTTCCTTGATTTGGTGAGCTCGACGTCCTTTCTTGTAGTAGCAATCTTTTCTTGTTAAGTGTCTTTGGTACCCTTGGCTTGTTAGCTTGAGAGGTAGCAGACCTTGCCATTGGTTTTGCAGGTACCTTTGGTGGTGCCTTCATCGGTGGTTTGGTAAGTCTTTGCAAGAGCTTGCTTGACAAAAGTCTTCTTATGGTCTTCCTTCCCTTCTGACCCATTAGCTTTTAACTCGATGAATAAGTCTTTTGGGTTGTAATCCTTGAGTGACATATTGATAACTCTGATTTTAAACATATTTCATATGGTGATTTTATAGCATTTCCCTTACATTTTTGGTTTTCTTTAAATAAAATGATACTTAATTGAGTAAAATGTTGATTTCAGGGTTTAAACGCATTCTAGGCTCGAAAACGAAGAAAACGAATCAAGTTTCACTCAATTCCGAGTTCAAATTTTGAAGTTATGAAATTTTGAAGTTGTGCAGAAATTTTGCCTTTGTGCAGAAAGTTACACGACTTGGGGACACGGCCGTGTCCCAGGCCGTGTCTGGTGACGAAAATAAAATCCGTGTAATACACATATATAAGGGGATCTTAGGGTTCAAAAGAGAGAGAGACATTACAGAAACGGAGAGACACAAGAGATGAGAGGAGACTTGAGGAGAACATCAATCAAGAAGCAAGAACGACATCGATTTCAAGATTAGAGATTGTTCATCAAATCAAGAGGGGTTTTCATGCTTTATTTCATGTTTTTGATGAATCTCGTTTTTAGATTCATTATGATAGCTTAGAATTCAAGTATTTAGGATTATGAAACCTAGGGTTTCATGTAATTCTTTGATTGAATTATAATTTCAAGAAAGTTTCTATCTTTTCTTGATTCAATTATGTCGTTTAGATATGGATTGATAATTCTAGAGTATCAATATATGATATTATGCATGTTGATTGAGAAATTGCATGTGTAATTAGATCTTAACATAATTGAAGAGAATTACATGTATACTTAGAGATAAGATACACGATTCTTCCGGAAAGTTGATTGTTTATGTGGGAATTCATTATACATTAATGCGATTCTAAGTTATATTGCTAAGTGAAGAGATTCCAGTAAATAATTTAGAATTAGGGTTAATATGCTTGAGAAAGATATTAGCTTTAATTGTGAATCCCTCCGATCAAAAATCATAAAAACTAAATTGAATATATTTTAAAAAGATTACATGTTAAACACTAGGGGAAATAATTCCTAAATACATTATTGCATACTTGAAGTCGTTTGTAGTTTTATTGCTTTCTAAATTGCTTAGTTAAGTCTCATAATTAGTTTAGTTTATTAATTTCAGTATTTTTAATTCATTCAACTCGACATAATTTTCCGGTTAGATAATAAGGCTAAAGTTAATATTAGTACTCAAAATCTTTGAGGGATCGACTCGGACTCATATCCGACTATATTAAAATTGATAGGTGCGCTTGCTTCGTATCAAGTTTTTGGCGCCGTTGCCGGGGATTTTTGATATTAAGAACGCTAGTTGCTTTATTACTTTAACCATTTTTTCTTTATTTTCTTTTGTTTTCATTGTTTATTTTTATTATCTAGAGCTGCAATTGATTTTTTATTTCTTGCCTTTGTAATGCATGACCTGCAGCAATTCGGAAGATTTGGTAGAACTCGATCCTGAAATTGAGAGAACTGCCCTTCAAAATTTGAGATCGCGACCTAGACAAGTTGTGGCAACCATAGACGACGAATCAATTGTTGAGATCAAGGAAGAAGGTAAAGAGGCCAACTCTCAATTCATCGAGCAAGAAGATCCACTACACATGGCTAACAACGGGAATGAAGCAAATCGGACCATGTTCGATTATTCAAGACCTACACTTATTGGAGCTGACTCCAGTATTTCAAGGCCAACCGTCGCGGCTAATAACTTCCAAATTGCACCTAACATCATACAAATGGTGCAACAATATGTTCAGTTTGATGGTCTCCAAGACGAAGATCCTAATGCCCACATCTCTAGTTTTCTAGAGATTTGTGATACGTTCAAAATCAACGGAGCCACGGATGATGCCATTCGACTGCGACTATTCCCTTTCTCCTTGAGGGGAAGAGCAAAACAGTGGTTGAACTCCCTACCAAGAAATTCAATCACAACTTGGAATGAATTGGTAGAGAAATTTTTGGAGAAATATTTCCCACCTGCAAAGACCGTTAAACTTCGGAATGATATTTCATGTTTTGCTCAATTGGAAGCGGAGACGCTTTATGACACTTGGGAGCGGTTCAAGGACTTGCTCAGGAGGTGCCCACATCATGGCCTCCCACTATGGATGCAGATTTAGACCTTCTACAATGGTCTCAATCTATCCACTAGACAGATGATTGATGCATCCGCAGGAGGTACTTTGAACACTAAGACACCTGAGCAAGCCCAAAATTTGATTGAAGGAATAGCGATGAACAACTATCAGTGGGAAAGCACTAGAGCCAAGCAAAAGGCCATGGGAGTTTATGATGTAGACTTGACCACTGCTCTGGCAGCCAAGGTGGACTTGTTGAGTAAAAAGATTGATGTACTCTCAATTGGCCCTCAACAAGTACAATCGGATGTAAGTGATTTTGGTATGCAGGGGTATGGAACACAAGAACAACTGGAACAGGTGGATTATCTAGGAAATCCACCTAAGCAACAAAATAACCCCTATAGCAACACTTACAATCCAGGATGGAGGAATCACCCCAATTTCTCATGGGGAAACTAAAACCAAGGCCAGCAGAAGACCAACTTTAGCCCACCTGGGTTTCAACAACCATTCCCACCTCCTCTCCCTCAAGAAAAGAAGCCTAGTGTGGAAGAACTTCTCACAAAATACATTCAAGGCAATGAGGCTTGCTTATCCAATATTGAATCCTCGCTGAGGAATCAAGAGGCTTCAAATCGCAACCTTGAGAACCAAATTGGTCAACTTGCGAAGCTAATCTCTGAAAGACCACAGGGAACACTCCCAGGGAATACCGAGGTTAATCCCAGGGAACATGTTAATGTTGTGACCTTGAGAAGTGATAGAAAATTGCAAGTGGAGAAGAAGGATGGTAAAGAAGTAGTTGAGAAAGAAGTGAAAGTCAACCGGAAGGAAGATGAAGAGCCACTAAAATCAAACGAAAGTATGGAACCATCGAAAGTGAAGGAGTACAAGCCTCCCATCCCTTACCCACAGCGCCTTAAGCAAAGTTACACTGATCAGAATAAGGAATTTGGTAAATTGCTTGATATTTTCAAACAATTGCACATTAACTTACCTCTTGTTGATGTTATCTTGCAGATGCTAAAGTATGCGAAATTTCTAAAGGATCTTCTATCGAACAAGAGGAAGTTGGAGGAGCTTACAACCGTTACATTGAATGAGGAATGCTCGGCACTTCTCCAGAAAAAGCTGCTACAAAAATTAAACGATCTAGGGAGTTTCACTATTCCTTGTATGCTTGGCAATTTGTTAGTAGATAATGCTTTGGCAGACTTAGGAGCTAGTATAAATTTGATGCCGTATAAATTGTTCAAAAAGCTAGGGTTAGGAGAACCTAAACCAACTTGCATGAGTCTTCAATTAGCTGATAGGTCTATCACATACCCTAGAGGCATCATAGAGGATGTTTTAGTGCAAGTAGACAAATTCATTTTTCCCGTGGATTTTGTTGTACTTGATATAGATGAAGATATTGAGGTGCCAATCATTTTAGGTCGACCCTTCCTAGCCACTGCTAAGGCTGTTTTTGATGTTAGTGAGCATAAGTTGATATTACGGGTCAGGGATGATGAATTAGTTTTTAAAACTCCAGAGGCAACAAACAAATTTCTTGACCCAGAAGACATAGGTCACAATGTTAATGCCACTAATGTTGTTATATCTATATGTGTGTAGGAAACGCTTGCCAAGGATTCTTCAAGTTATTGCTTGCAAAAGGGAGATGAAAATTTGATGACTAACCCCAATTGTGTAAAAATGGTATCCCAAATAAAAGTTCATGAATCTATTGTGGACAAGAAGGGGATTGATAAACTCCATAAGTCAAAGGATCTTAAGTTAAAATCTTTCAAAGAGAAGCCACCAATTTTGGAACCAAAACTATCAAGAAATCATTTGGAACATGCCTTTGTGGTGAAAAGTTCAAAACTTCCAATGACAACCGCATCTAAGGCAAAAGCGGACAAGATGAGGAAGTTTCGGCTACATGAATTTGATAAGTGGCATGATAAGGAGAGAAACTATGGAAGTTATGCACCAATGAAATGGAATTGGCAAGGTCGATGGCCTAAGGGCAAATTTACATTCGTATGGAGAGTTCGAAAGCGAGATATAGGAGGAGTCCTATCTCCAACTGAATGAAGAATCATGAGAAGACGTATCCTGTCGAGCTATCGACGTTAACTAAAGCGCTTCTTGGAAGGCAACCCATGTCTAACCTTACTCATATTTTAGTTTATTTCAATTTATTTATTTATTTATTTTTCTCTTTGATCTAGTTTTGCTTTGTTTCTTTTATTTGTTTCAATTTTAGTCATAGGCTTTTCCCTTCTTAGTTTCATTTTTTCTTTCTCTCTTTAGTTTTATTTGTCTTATTTTTCTAGTTTAAGTATTTTTATTTATTTATTTATTCTTTATTGATTTATTTATTTATTTATTTTAAGTTTCTTGTATTTTTAAATCCATGAATTTAGGCAAAAAAAAAAAAAAAATTTGTTACACAAGCGAGGGATACGGTCGTTTCCTAGCCCGTGTCCATCCAGACGTTCAAAAATGTTCACCCACAGAAAGTTACACGGGCGTGGGACACGGTTGTGTCCCAGCCCGTGTGCGTCCAGACACCACCCGAGAACAGAAAGTTACACGGGCGTGGGACACGGTTGTGTCCCAGCCCGTGTCTGTCTAGTTTTCATACACGAGCACAGATTGTTACACGGGCAAGGGACACGGTCGTGTCCCAGCCCGTGTCCGTCCAGGTAACACACGACACGCACAGAATGTTACATGGGCGTGGGACACGGTCATGTCCCAGCCCGTGTCGACCCAAATTAACACGGTTTTGCACACGACCGGTTAATTTAAATTAAACACACCCTTTCACACACTCACAATCAAACATATCTCTCTTGTATTCTCTCTTATTCTCCCTCTTCTCTCCACAATTCTTTTCCTTTCTTAATTTTCCTTAATTTTGATCCAAGTGCTGAGGATGATGAGGACGGTGATGATGATGATGATGAAACCATGGCAGAGGCATCATCTAATGAGGAGGCTGAGGAGACGGATTCTGATCACTCTTCTTAGTTTCACATTTTTTGTGTTTTCTTTTATTGATCAAGACTTATGAACTCCGTTATATATAATGATGCTGCTTCTTCGTTTTGCACTTCTTTTTGACTGCCAGGGAAGTATTAGTTTCTTTTCAATACATATATTTCCTTTTTCCCTCTGCTGATTTTTATTGTTTCATATCTTGATGTTGTGCTTTCTTAGTGGTACATTGGGGACAATGTACGTTTTTAAGTGTGGGGAAGGGATATATATGATTTTGTTACTGTTTAGGAAACCAATTATTCATATTTGACCCAATTACTTTTTAAGTTAACTTGCAATAGGTGATTAATTGGTATTAAGCCAAATCAACTATGTCATGTTGATCATTATTGACCTTATGATACTTTATTAGAATTGATTAGTCAAATTTTTGGAAGGCAATGTTACGAGTTATTTAGCTTAGGAATTTAAGACTTGAGATTTGAGCAACATCACTAGTTGAGAGTTAGTCATGGTTATTTTTAAATTTACTTTTGTGTATACCTTTTTCTTAGAAATTTTTAAGAGCCCTATAATTTTTAGCAAACAAACAAATGAAATTCTTCTTTTGAGAAACCCCTGAAAAAGCATAATGGTTGGAGGTCAAAAGTAATAACAAGTGTATGAATAGAAAAATTGGTAAGGATTCGTTTTGGTCCGTCAGAAGAGCAAGATTGAGCCCCAATGCCAATTCTAATGAAAAAAATTGATATGGATCGGCCTTGGTTCGTCAGAAGAGCAAGGTTCTTTCCCGCTATCAATATAAGAAATAAGTTGGTATGGATCGATCTTGGTCCCTCAGAAGAGCGAGATTCTTTCCCACTCCCAGCACAATTGTGCTTAAATAAGGTAAATTCAAAAGACCTCTTAACAAAAGCATGAACTAGGGAGATGATCAGAGGAAGAGTGGATGTAAAATGTGTTTGTTTTAGATTATGGTGCTTAGTGAGATGGAAGAGAGAATTGTATACATTTTAGTCGAATGGATAAAATTTTTATGACTCTTTCTCGATTGGCGAGATGTTAAATCTAATTTTCAGTTTAAGAATCCTTGATTAAATGGCTTGGTTAAACTTTGATTTTCATAAATTAACTAGTGAATTTTAGTATTAAGTATTGTTGGAGCATTCGAATATGGTCAGATGAAATTGGTTGACTTTATTATTGCAAGTTTGTTGAGAATGATTTTCTTACCTTTCTTCGGGTCAAGTGTATTCGTTCACAGGTTTCCTAAACAGTGATAAATTTTGTTTAGTGTTTCTTGTCCTGAAAGTTTTGTTTTGATTTATTTGCTTGAGGACAAGCAAATGCTCAAGTGTGGGGAAATTTGATAACTCTGATTTTAAACATATTTCATATGGTGATTTTATAGCATTTCTCTTACATTTTTGGTTTTCTTTAAAGAAAATGATACTTAATTGAGTAAAATGTTGATTTCAGGGTTTAAACGCGTTTTAGGCTTGAAAACGAAGAAAACGAATCAAGTTTCACTCAATTCCGAGTTCAAACGAAGAAGTTATGAAATTTTGAAGTTGTGTAGAAATTTTGCCTTTGTGTAGAAAGTTACACGACCTGGGGACACGGCCGTGTCCCAGGCCGTGTCTGGTGACGAAAATAAAATCCGTGTAATACACATATATAAGGGGATCTTAGGGTTCAAAAGAGAGAGAGACATTACAGAAACGGAGAGACACAAGAGATGAGAGGAGACTTGAGGAGAACATCAATCAAGAAGCAAGAACGACATCGATTTCAAGATTAGAGATTGTTCATCAAATCAAGAGGGGTTTTCATGCTTTATTTCATGTTTTTGATGAATCTCGTTTTTAGATTCATTATGATAACTTAGAATTCAAGTATTTAGGATTATGGAACCTAGGGTTTCATGTAATTCTTTGATTGAATTATAATTTCAAGAAAGTTTCTATCTTTTCTTGATTCAATTATGTCGTTTAGATATGGATTGATAATTCTAGAGTATCAATATATGATATTATGCATGTTGATTGAGAAATTGCATGTGTAATTAGATCTTAACATAATTAAAGAGAATTACATGTATACTTAGAGATAAGATACATGATTCTTCCGGAAAGTTGATTGTTTGTGTGGGAATTCATTATACATTAATGCGATTCTAAGTTATATTGCTAAGTGAAGAGATTCCGGTAAATAATTTAGAATTAGGGTTAATATGCTTGAGAAAGAAATTAGCTTTAATTGTGAATCCCTCCGGTCAAGAATCATAGAAACTAAATTGAATATATTTTAAAAAGGTTACATGTTAAACACTAGGGGAAATAATTCCTAAATACATTATTGCATACTTGAGGTCGTTTGTAGTTTTATTGCTTTCTAAATTGCTTAGTTAAGTCTCATAATTAGTTTAGTTTATTAATTTCAGTATTTTTAATTCATTCAACTCGACATAATTTTCCGGTTAGATAATAAGGCTAAAGTTAATATTAGTACTCAAAATCTTTGAGGGATCGACTCGGACTCATATCCGACTATATTAAAATTGATAGGTGCGCTTGCCTCGTATCACATATCTACAATGAAACATCTAAGAGACTAGATCGGAAAAATAGTAAAATACAAGTTAAAAGACTTATAGACGTTATGCTAAGCATGAGTAAGGAAGAGTACAGCTTTCAAAGTAGACATGGAGGTCCCTTCTCTTATGAGCCCCTATTAGCATGGCAAGCTCACAAAAATTTTGTACCTTGGTCGACAATAGGACCTTCATCTGGACCCTCAACATTCCTGTCATGGGTGCTGCTTGCACCTTTAGCCACTTTAACTTCGTCTCTAGGGAAGATTATAGTACCTTTAGAATATTTGGAAATTATGATATCTGCATCTTAGAGAAAATATCTATTGTTATAGGCCTCCATGATTGTGTCATGAGCCTTCTGGTTATTGGGAAGTAAATGTTTGATATTCAATAGCTTGATTGGATGACTCCAAACTGTAGGGAAATCAAGTCGGGAGGCTGGCTTAACTATAACCCATTTTTGCTTCTAATCATGAATTGACAACTCTAACCCAACTAAGAACTTTCTATGAGGTTAAGAACACACATAAAATCATCCATCCTTTGTTTTCAGCATGAAAAAGTATCGAAATAAGGTAACTATAGTCATAACCTCTAAGTCCTCACAGATACACTCAAAGGCAATTAATAGCCTATATGAGTTTGGAGTAAGTATGGAAGGACACATGCGACTATAGGTAAAATAAGATCTTTGAAAGATAGAAAAGGGTAACCTTAAACCTACCTTAAGGTTCTTTTGAAAGAGAGCAAACTCCTGATCCCTAAGTACAGTATTCCATTCATGTGGTTGGGGCTTTTTGATTGGACTCATACCATACTTGATTCCGATGTACAAAGGAAGAGCTCGGGAATTGCCTTCATTGTCTAGAGGATAGTTGTTAAATGAAAGTTCTCTAATCTTCCATGACTTAAGGACGTGAATTTTGGCAAACCCAGTCAACTTGGATACATCCCAGGGACAATTAGCAAGATTGGGGTCTACCATATTAGAGGGTTCTTCATGAGGAGAAAAATCACCTACTCTATGCATGTGTTAAGTCATCACATTGAGTGGTGGACATGGTGTAACTTAGCAATGCAATTAAAAAGAATAAGGAATAGTGGGGAAATGAGCAATGTGTAGATTGAGAAAGAAGGAAAATTGGAAGGAGTGCGTAAGTGATGAAGAAATTTGTAGTAAAGTAGAGAAAGTAAGAAAAAGAGTAGCCACGAAAATGGGGTAAAAGATATGAGGAGTTCTAGCTTTTTAGGGATCCTATATAGGTTGTAGTTAATAGTTAATGTGATCCATTCGATTGGGCAAACATTACTAAAATCAGATGATCCCAGATAAGTGGTGTTTCCAAGAGGGGTACGTAGGTTTTGACAGAGTCGTGTGAATCCCCATGACAGGACATGAAATGTCATGTTGATAGGCATGAGACTTCTCTAACAAGTGAAGTAAAAGGCAAATCAACATTCAGAGGAAACCTCATGACCATTATGATCAAGGTCGAGACACGAATCCTAGAGCTTAGATTCACTAGGAAATGTGTTGGCACTTTAATCTAAGAGGGGTATGTAGGTTTTGTTATTGCATTCAAATTTTTGAAACTTGATGATAAAACATTTTTTCTAGAAAACAACCAATATACATTAGATAAAAATTATTCTTGGAATTTGGTAAAATAAATACTATAGTAATTATCAGCTTTATCATTTCATCTTCCTTGTATTTTTTCACTAAACACTAAAAAATTATAAGAAAATAACAAATTTCANATGTCATATCTAAAATTGTGAGAACTGATAATAGAGAAGAGTTCATGTCTCACAATTGTCAATCCTTAATTTGTAGCCTAGGAATTGTACATCAACACACAATCCCTTATACCCTACAAAAAAACACCGACATTTGTTGGATGCTTCAAGAGCCCTCAAAATTTATGTTAATTTTCCTAAAATCTTTTCGGGGGAGTATGTCTTAACTTCCACCTTTCTTATAAACCAAATTCTTATGGCTATACATAATTGAAAAACACCATATGAAGTATTGTTTGGGAAACCACCAATGTATAGTAAGCTGGGGGTAGTGGGATGTTTATGTTACATTGTTAATCTTTCACCTTATAAAGATAAATTTGACTCTAAAGGGATTAAATGTGTGTTCCTAGGTTATGGACATGGTAAAAAAGGATACAAGGTCTTTCAAATAAGAGAGTTCTTATGAGTGTAGATGTCATATTCTTTAAGAACATATTTCCCTTTAAGCAAGAGTCTCACATTGATCCGTTATTGCTTGATTCTTCATTATCTCTTGTTATTGAACCTAAGCCTTTAGAGTCTAATTTCTTGCTTGAAACACCATGTCAACAAGCGCTTGATTCTTTGCACCCTGCTGATTAAAACAACTAGTTTTAGTTGTTCTGTTTTTGACCCTCTTAGTTTTATTTGTAATCTTGATGCTTTTGTATAGATAGATGCTCTTAATTCATGTGATTTTGTACTCATGTTCAACCGTATCAAGTTTTGCGTAGATCTTCTGAATTAAAGAAAACTCTTACTTAGCTTAAACATTTTGTACATACTACATTTTTTTGTTTGTATAATGCTACCACTGATTCCATACACTTGTCACATACTTCTTTCCAAGATATACCATATCCTTTGTATGATTTAAACACATTTGCAAATATTCATCTTATTATGTCACTTCCTTTGCAAATGTATTATCTATACAAGAGCCTTATAATTACCAAAGCTGTAAAACAGAAAGAGTGGGTAAAGGCTATGGACAAAGAGATTTTAGTCCTCGAATCTAATGATACTTGGAAACTTACTACACTTTCCAAAGACAAGAAGTTTATAGGTTATAGGTGGGTATATTAAATTAAATATAGGTTAAGTGGTAATGTTGAGAGATATAAGGCAGGGGTGGTCACTAAAGGGTATACTTAGGTGGAGGGAGAGGATTATTACGATACCTTCTCTCCAATTGCAAAACTTAGTATTGTTAGCATTCTTATTGCTTTTTCAATAGTTAGATCTTAGCCTTTGCACTAAATTGATATTAATAATGTATTTTTGTATGGACACATTAGTGAAGAAATTTATATGTATCTACCTGAAGGATATACCAAGGCTAGCTTACATTAAGTTTGTTAAAAAAGTTGTTATATGGCTTGAAGTAAGCTTCTAGGTAGTAGAATCTTGAAATTTCAAACTTTCTTATGGCTATTGGGTTTGTTCAATCACAATATGATTATTCTTTATTTACCCAAGAAAGTGTGGATGGTTTTGTAGTGGTATTATTCTATGTAGATGATATGTTATTAACTGGATCTAATAATGATCTTATTGTTGGGTTGAAAGCCATGTTGTATAATGCCTTTATGATTAAAGAGCTAGGGCTTGCAGTAGGTTGCTTCCTTAGTTAGCGAAAATTAACTCCAAATGTATTGTTAGATGCTGGTTTAATAGGTGCATGTCTAGCCAAGTTTTGTTTGCCTACTAGTTTAAAGTTTAGTGATGAATCTAGCAAATTATTGGCTAATCTAACCTTCTAAAGGAGATTAGTAGGTTAGTTATCTTACATTACACTTACTTAACTTGACATCAGCTCTTCTATCAATCATTTAAGCTGGTGTTTATTCAAGTTGCGCGTAGGTCGTTTATAAGCTCTTTTTCATGTGATAGGGTATCTTAAGGCCACTACATCCTTATGATTATTTTGCTCCTCTAGCAAGGATCTTTAGTTACATGCATCTTCTAACTCAGATTAGGCTACAAATGTTATGGATAGAAAATTGATTGTAGGTTATTGTGTCTTCTTGGGGTCGTCCTTGGTTTCTTGGAAGATGAAAAAGCAATCAACAATGTCCTCTTCTACCATTAAAGTTGAGTATCGGAGTTTTGGTTACTATTACTAAGGAAGTGTTATGGACTTCTTATATATTGAGGGATTTGCAAGTTCCTTTCGTGTTGCTAGTTTCATTATTTTATGATAACAAATTTGCCTAATTAATTGTGGTTAACCCATGTATGCATCCATGTGCTAAGTATATAGATATCGATATACATTTTGCTTGGAATCATATTAGTTCTAACTTCATTAAGGTTGGGCATGTCTCCTCTATACAGTAACTTGTTGATACTTGTATCAAATCCTTAGGAAAGTAGTAACATCATTTTCTATGTCCTAAGTTGGGCCTTTAAGAGGCACCAACTTTATAGGGGATGGAGAGATGACTAGATGCTTTGTTGTACAACAACAAGTGACACTTGTTATTTTATTATTGGATACTTTTATTAGTATTAGTTAGACTAGTAGGTTGTAGTATATATAACTCATAAGCTTCATTCGTAACTAATACATTATGTTGAACAATGTACAACATACACTTCTCCTTCATAGATCATTTCTCAATCAAATCTATTGGTTCCTGATTGCAATGACAACATAATTCAATAATATAATTTTTAGCAGTTGAAATAAATGGGAAATTAGGAAAAAAATAGGATGGTAAAATTGGTTATCTGCAACAAACAAATATATGAGAGGATGTATCTCTATGAATAAGGAAATATGAATGAAGAGAAGTATAATTAATAGCACATATAGCCAACTATTCTATTGCTACTTATGTTGCACTTGTCGGTATGAAGTGTGATAATAGTGAAACAATGAAAAAGATGAAAAATTAAAGATAATCAAAATGGATTGTTATGACCGGTTTTTGAGAGTTACTCTTTAAGGGCATAAGACCTAGCTTTCTTGATTAAATCTTTCTTACTTCTTTTCTTTAATATTTCCCTATTTATAAAGATACATCATCTCATCTATTTGTTTATTGCAAGTAATTAATTTTCCCATCCATTTTTACTACTATTACTACTACTAAAATTACAAAATTTCACAAATTTATATAATTATTTATTAATCATTTATATTTATAACACTATCATATTCCTGAACCGTAGTACATGTATCAAGTGTTGCCGGAACTTTGCATTTCTGAGTTTAATCATCCGTTTTTCTGGAGGCTACAGTTGGCTGGACTATGGTTCAAGGAACGTTGTAAATGAGAATGCATTCTTTAGATTTCCAGTTGTTATATGATAAGTCCAGGATGATACATTCCCATAGCAATGATTTAGAGGGGATCAGCAAATTGATTTTTGCTATTTCCTGTTTACTAGAAATTGATACAGAGGAATTATCATCATTAATTAATAAAATAACTCGTGTGTCTTAATGATAAAATGTTTAAAAGTTTTTGTGTTTGTTTTTTGGCCAGTTAAAATAGTCTCAAGCTGCACAGGTCATTCTAATATGGTAGTTCCCACTAAAAGAGAACGATCCAAAGGAATCATTATCATTGATTAATAATACAATTCTAATGAGGATATTCTTCAAGTTTTATACGTGTTAATTGGTAAGTTGAAATAGTCCCAGTTACATGAGTCATTCTCCTAGGATTTATGCTAATCCTTACCTTTGCACATGCAAGATTGTGGTGACTTTTGCTTCCGGATCTTTGTACTGAACATGAAGACACTCAGAGCGTGTGCAACCTTAAAAACATTAGGAATGTTGAAAGTGGTTTTCTTTTTTTCAACTTTTGGTTGATAGAATGTTTTATTACCATATGTAAAAACTTTCAAAATATGGGAAGAAATTTTTATAAAGGAACTCACCAATTAAGTGATGTGTTTCTTAAAAAGAGAGTTCTTTAATATATTAATATGGTATGTAGGAATATGAAACATGTTTCTTAGGGATGCACATGATCTTAGACAAACATTCGATGCAACTTTAGATATAATCATACGAACTTGCCTTGCAGATATTGTAATTTATGCAGCAAATATATAATTGTTATGAGAGATGTGTAACCATCTGATCTCGATGCACAACAACCTCTAACCATAGGTGATTATAATTCCTGTTCATAAATTCACAGAAAGAAATGATGGGGCAAAACAATATTTGATCGATGAATACATGGTATGAAAATAGTAGGAAAGTATCATAAGATAATTGTATAATCCAGGAGAAAGTAATTGGGCACGGTTTTCTCCTTTCTCTATGACGAAGTCAAAGTACAAACTTGTAATGGATTATTAGGAGACGGCAGGTCATCTTCTAATTAATATCTGGCCGCTCGACATTACTAAGGTAACTTAATCATGTGACTTATCTTCTACACATGCAGCCATTCGATATTTTACCAAACAAGTTAATTAGATGACTTATCTTCTATATAGGCGGCTGGAGGTGACTTCCATGTGGATTTTGGCTGTATAAATTGAGTAATTAATTTTTTTTTTGTTATTTTATATAGTTGCATTTTATGAAGTATTAAGAAAACATGAAGAGTTTTCTTTATAATTTTTATCAAGTATTTTCAGAGCATTCGTCAACTGTACTCACGAATGAATTACTATTTGACAAGTGGTTTTATATTGTCTTTAAAAGAGTTGGATATTGCATTGCGTTAGAGTAGCTGTTCTTGCTTTCACTCTAGGAAGCTCCTTGGAAATGAGACTCCTTTAGCAACCCAACCGTACAAGTCCTCTTAAACTTCAGATTCTGGAACTAAGCATATCTACCGCATGAATATACAGTTTTAACAGAAAATTTCCAAGGTTAATAAGCTCCATGCTTTGTAGTACATGGGGAAATTTCATGGACAGTCGCATGAAAGGCACTGAAAAATAAGTAAATCCCAACATAGAAAATCATTGCAGGTAACTTTGTATGTAAGACCAAAAACGTCAGTATGGGACAATCAACAATGTCTCATTCGAAAATGGCATGGCCTCTGCCGAATGAGTTTCCTTTCTTGTCGTATGATGCCTGTACCCCCAATCAATGTTATTCGAACTTTGAAATCTCAAAGCCCGAATCTCAACTTTAAATCAAACTCAAGAACAAAAATAGAACAGTAGACTAAATGGCTGAAACAAGCACTAGAGGATTAATTTTGGTAAAAGTGGAAAATGCATGATCAGCTATACGCTCCATTTTTTTGGCCCTAAAAAAAAAAAGAAAAAAACATGAAAATCCTAAAGAATCCATTTACATGATCGACATTAACCCCTTTAAAATCACTAAACATGCCTATTATATCATTAAGGAACTGTGAAGAAACAAAGAAAGCAGAGCCCAAATTGTTTGTATAAGTTATAAGCCCAAGAGGCTCCACCACCCTTCACTGCCTCGTCTGCACCACCAGCTGCACCGCCATCTCTGATCACCGTCACGCAACGCAAAACACCGTAAGCAATTGAAAAGTAGCACTTAATTATTATATGATCAAATAACATCATTATGCCACGAAAGAACAATTTCTTTAAGCCCATCTATCCAACTCCCCCATTGTACCTCCTCAGAATCAACACCACCCTCGACGGTTCTAACTTCCACCAACACCAATGACTCGGCTATCTCCAAAACCTCAGCTAACATCACTAACCTCCCTTTCCCTAACCCTATAACACCCCCTCCTTTCCCTTTCTCAATTCTATACCCTAATTTACTCCCAACTTCTCCCATCTTCTCCACGATCACCTCACAAGTCGCACTTGATGTGAACCTCTTCCCTTTCTTATTCGATGTCTCGAAAAGACCCGAAAGATCGAGTCCCGAGGACATGGAGATGATATTAAAAGCATTCGGGCATGTCATCACATTAAACTTGTTATTGCCCTTCAAAAGTGTCTCGGGTTCTTCCTCAGACGACCTCGCGTTAAGATTTTTCTTGAACCATGAGGTGTTCATTAGCTCTTCAAGGGACATCCTAGAACTTGGAACTGGATCCAGAAGACGGTTAATCAAATACCGAGCCGGTTTGGAGATGCCATCTGGAAAACTATATTCCCTCTGTCTTGTTTTCTTATACATGGACACCAAATTGTCCTCCTCAAATGGCAAATGACCTGTCAACAACACGTACAGGATCACCCCACATGACCAAGCGTCGGCCTTCGACCCATCGTACCCACACCGGCCCACCACCTCAGGAGCCGTGTAAGCTGGGGTGCCGCAAGCCGTGTGGAGCATTCCGTTCCTGCGCTGCTCGGGCAATGCAGAAAGCCCAAAATCCGAAACTTTCAGAACACCATTCTTATCAAGCAATAAATTCTGCGGTTTAATGTCACGGTGGGCCACGCCGTTCTGGTGGCAGAAGTGGAGGGCAGAGACAAGCTGTTGGAAGTAATGGCGCGCCGTGGGCTCGTTAAGCTTCCCACGGCGCGTGATCTTGGACAAAAGCTCCCCTCCTGTGGCTAGCTCCATGACGAGGTAGATTTTGGACTTTGTGGCCATGACCTCGTGGATTTTAAGGATGTTGGGGTGTGGATGCAGCCGCCGCATGGCGGAGACTTCACGTACGATTTGGGGTTCCATTAGGGACGTGATCGGCTTTGTCTTGTCGATGATTTTGATCGCAACGGTTGAATCGTCCTCCAAGGACACGGCTTGATAGACTTTTGCAAAACTACCCCTCCCCAGGAGCTTACCCAATTGGTATTTACCAAGCAGGACGCTGTTATGAGAGGAGGCGGTGGCGGTAGCAGGTGGCGGAGACGAACCGCGGGGTGGTGAAGCCCCTGGCTCCATTGTATCAGAGGGGTTTTTTTTTAAAAGTATCTACTGCAACCACAATCACAATGACATCTCACTTTTTCTTTTAAATTGGTTTTTGGGTCAAGAAAGGAGTTTAGAGAATGTATTAAACATAGTAAGGATTATTGGGGTATTGTTATTGGCGGTTTGAGTCTCTGGTAATATTCGCATCTAGGTGCATGTGCATGTTTGCCCAAAGCACCGCTTCTTGTGATTGTGTTTTTATAGAAATTGAGAAAAAGATAAGTTTGGTGTGTTTTTTCTGATAAAAGTGGTTCTATCCTTGTTGGCTATGATGTGTTTTTAACGGATATTGATGAGTCTGATGATGTATCATTGACTCATGTAGGGCAGCTTGCCTTGCTCCAGCCCACGGCAAATCTCCCATCTCACAGCTGTCAATGGTTTAGAGGAGTGGAGATAAATTGGAAGAAATATTATCGCCCCGACAGACTTCATATACATGTATATAAAGGATTGAAACTAGCACGTATAATGCATGATAAAAATTTGAGTTATAATTATTGAGTTTTTCATTTTAAAATAAATACAAATATAATTTAATGTTTTATGTATTATCTAAAAAATATTTAATTTATTTACTAATGAACATTATGACATATTATCCAAATACATACAAAATACACATATTCTCTCTCTTTCCTATTAAAATGTTTTTATGTATTCCAATATGTAGGGAGAATTACATAAGAAAAAAATAAATTAAAATCAATTAATAGCATCATTAAAATGAGAATTCAGATGGAATGTTTAAATATAAATAATCTAAATTAAAACGTAACTAGTATAATGATATGTTTTCAATACAGCTGTCATTTTCAAATTATATACCATTAATTTGAAATTTGATTGTAACCAATATGAATGAGTTAAATTAGTTTAATGCAAGGATTGAAATCTGAAATTTAGCGGCAAAACATTTTTTCTAGAAAACAACACATATACATTAGATAAACATTTCAGTTAGAATTTGGTGAAAAAGAACACTACGATAATTACCAGCTTTATCATTTCATCCTCTTTGTGTTTTTTCACTAAATAATAAAAAATAACAAATTTCAAAAGGCATTATTTATTCAAATAACAAAATAATTTCCAATAATTTACACGTTTCAACAAATTATAAATGATACCATTAATTAACACCTTCTACTGTAAATTGGAGTAATAATCATACAGTTGAATCAATCGTGAATCATGTCATTAATTGATTCAGCTAGTCTCACAATTAAATCTTCTATGTAACTATTTTCTTAATTTACATTGATTAATAATTTCCAATAAATAAACACCTTCTATAAAAATGAAATAACTAATCCCAAATAATATAATAGGAATAGAATTTTTCATAATGGTACCTATAGAAGTGGGAAGAGTTCATGAGAAAAAAGTGTTTTCCAAAGAAAATATACCCTTCCATAGAAATGAAAAACAAAAAGGGTAAGGAAACCACTCCCTATAAATAGATGAAATAATTGATGGTGCATTTGATAAAAATATCAACGGCAAATGTCACTAATAAACAAAACTAATATATGGAAACTAATATCAAACAGCAAGAGTTTCAATATTATATCCATTTGAGATAAAAAATATAAAAAATTAAAGGAAAATTGACTAATGAAAATTAATGACTAAGCAAAAATTACGGATAAAAGATAAGATAAAAAGTTAAAAATTTTAGAAATTGAGCCAATAAAAGTTAATGATACTATAAACAAATATATATTTATATATAATATATATAATTTTTTAATCAAATTATGTAAGATATGTATAATATTCATATAAAGATTAAGTTAACATGAATCATTGAACAATAGTATCCAATTCTAAATTAATTTATTTCTATAAAATATAAAATGTAAGAGTTTCTAAAATTATATTAAATATGACAAACGAAATATGGCAAAACAATAATGATGTAATAAAAAGATGAAATGTAAAAAAGAAAAAAGCTTCTAAGACTATATATATTATGATATGATGTCACACCCCAAATGCCTTCATGTAATAGTCTGTAATACCTTAGATTTCGAGCTTATAGGATTACCCTATGATCAAAGCTCCTAAATTTAGGGTGTCGATTTAATATATCAGTTTAATTTTAAACTTCACAATAAAATTAGAAAAGTTAGATGAAGTCAATCAAATAAAGTCAATTTCTCAAAATAAGCTATACAAAAATACTAATTAAAGAAAATGTCAATTTATCTCTAAAATTAATAAATATTGAAAATGTGAAATTCGAGTATTTAGACATAACAGGATATTAGAGATAAGTTATTTAAGTTATAAAAATAATAAATGAAGTTGAATTATACATGTATTAATATAGAACATGCATTATTTAAATTAAATATACATATATAACAAGAAATTATTATTTAAATAAGGTAAATAATATAAAAAATTGGAAAATTAACAAAAAATACAAGGATGAGTCATCATACCCATATGGTAGCTTAGAATTAATTTGGATGATGAGTCAAAAGCAAAGAAATGAGGAAATGACATCTCATGCATTGAAAATAAAAAAAAAATGGACATATGTAAGCCACATGTCCAATTTTTATAAATTCTTATCCAATTAGAAAATATAAATAGGTCTTGTATACTTCAAAAACAACATTTTGGAACTTTGGAAAAAATAGAAAATCACTCAAAAAATTTCGAAACCAATTAGAAAAAAATAAGAAAAATTAGAGCAAAAACAGAACACGGAATCTGATCAAGCCGGTTCAATAGGTTATTGGTGTCTAGTTGTGGTGGCTTTTTGTAGTCAAGGAAAGAACCACTAGAAGGGGTGTTCCAACAAGGGTTGGTAGCCGAAGGGTGGCCAGAGGCGGCCGGTTTAGGTGAACCAAATTTTTGGCCGAAACTTTGTAATTTTTCTAAGAATAGTAAATGATATTATTTAATTATGAAACTTAGTTTTTTTGAAGTTATTTTATGTGTAGAATAATTTAATAATTTTATTTTAGTGAAATAATTATTTGAAATATACGGTCCTTAAGAAATGGCTCTCTTTGGACGAAAATTGAATTAAATTTTAGAAATAATAAATGATGTTCTTTCAAGTTGAAAATTTGTAAGTGACATACTCAGTATATGTATTTAATTTCAGTAACAATAATTTTTTAAAATAATTATGGTTACTATTTATTGTAATTATTTTGGATAAAATTGGCAATTTTACTGTTTTAGTAAATTAATTAGTTTTAACAAAAATCAAAGTATGGGCCCTATATATTATAATTTTTAGATGTTCTTAATGATGTTTGGGACACTTGAATTTTATCTTGTGATTAAATTCACTTGTTCGCTTAATTTTCGCTAATTTTAAGTTAAAATCGCTATTTTCATAAAAATATATAATAGTTATTTTAGTATAATTCATGGTCAATAATTAAACCACATATTTTTGTGAGTCTATAGAATTTTTCGTGGAATGAATTGGGCTCATATACTATTTATTATATATTTTCATAATATAAACCTATATATTAGCTTAATATATGATATAGTAATTAGTACTAATGTGATATTTGTTAAATATCAAAAGAATTAGTATTTGGGAATACATAATAAATGTTGACCAGCTCAAGGAATGAGGAATTTTATGACTTTTAATTTAGATTTAGGATTTAATTGAGTTAATTATGAGGTTATAATAACATACGGTTGAATTAGTAACACGAAAGAGTATTTTTGGATATTTAGAAATATTGGTTAGTTATGATTCTTAAGATATCTTAATAGTACTTTGAATAATGATCGTGACGATATAAAGTTTACTAAAATCAGATAAGAAACAATTAAGATATACTCGGATTAAACTTGGAAACGCAATAACGAAAACGCACAAGAATTTACTATTGACTTGGTAGTTGACTTGGAGTTTGTATGTATTTTTCTGGGTATGATAGGTGAGGAACAACCACATCATGAAGCTTAGGATTTTACACTATTGTCGAGCTCGGGTAAGTGGATATTTTTATTTTTGTGCAAGTAGACCTATGTTTACTTAACTTAGAGTTAGTTGTATTATGAATTATAATGATGTGTTGGATTGATTGGATACTTGATTCTATAGAATGTATGTTGAAAAAGTGAAATGTTTCTTTATGTATGACTAATTCATCAATATGTATTTCTGTTTGGAAAACTTGGAAACTAAACTGTTTTTTAGGGTATTCGCCCAAGCGAGCCCTATGTGAAGAAATGTAATATAAAGCTGAGAACCAAAGTTGAAGTTGAGATAGTTGAATTATTTATAACGTAGAACTTGACATTTGTGCCTAATATTAAGTTATTGTGCTATTTATTGCATTTATGGCATAACATGAAAGGACCTATGGGTTAAGTTTCTAAAAAGCTTGAGAACTGTCAAGTTGGCTTTGGGACATATAGAATGTATTGTTCAACTTATTCTAGCCACATTAAGTGACCGACTACGCATTGGAATTTCAAACCATAGAGGATGGTTTTTGTTAGGGGTTCTAATTCTAGGCAGCTCCTTGTTGCCTTAGGTTCCTGGACATTGTTTCTAGATGCCCGAGTATGTCGACTAACCAAATAAGGAATTGAAAAAGTATTGGATATCGGTATTGATGCATGTTACGTGCATGAGCATAGCATGGATTTTCTATATAAATAGTTTGTATTGAT
Organism: Lumnitzera littorea; assembly: GCA_024138015.1. Taxonomy (NCBI): domain Eukaryota; kingdom Viridiplantae; phylum Streptophyta; class Magnoliopsida; order Myrtales; family Combretaceae; genus Lumnitzera; species Lumnitzera littorea. Next base: position 31,616,246 of record JAMXBB010000004.1, on the reverse strand, counting down.
AACTCGGGTTACGAGATTGAATGTCTTATAGTATTGATATTTGTGAATGTGTATATGTGCATTTTATGTTTTGTTTTATCCACTATCACTTAGCTCACAGAGAGCTAAGGAGATTCTTGTGTATCCTCAGGTTATGAAGAGAATTGATGGGATAGCATCGGTTAGGGGAAGAAGTCCTTTGAGAGCACATAAGATGAAGTCAACTACTTTTAAAGAAGTTTTATTGTATCTTGTTCATATATATATATATATATATATATATATAAAGTACTGTATTTTTGGTTTAGTTAAGTTTGTTAGATGTAATCTTTTGTATAAATAAGTGTTAAGTTAAACTCCGTTGTAGTACTTTTTTGTTATAAATAGAACTTGTGTTAAGTATAAACAGGTATTCCTGTATGATGGTATATCTTGTGCTATGCCGGGATGTGACATAGTCTCACCATACATAACAAAGGCTAATGATAACATAGGACTTGTAGCTACTATTATACCGTTGGTACACATAAGGCTTCATATTAAAGCTGTTAGCATTAGTGGAAGTGAAGTATACCTACCAATAACTTTAATGAATAATACTTTATTAATTTTGTATAGATGCTTAGAAATATTTAGTTGAATGGTACATAACTTTAATAGTGAGTTATTTACTAATTAAAACCTCACTTAGCTTTTCCTATCTTAAGCTTTGTCTACATGAACTAGGAAAAAACTATAGGAGTGTGAGCCAAAGAACTACGGGCTCAGTAAGTGGCAAGAGACTTGCCTTATGCTTTAACACAACATTAATTAAGGTTGTCAATCAATTATTAAATAAAGTGCATAAACAAGCATATGTCATCCATACAATGATACTCGATATATTGTGAAACTAGAGAAATTACTCCCACTCTAATTTTGATTAAGGAGTTCAGTTCTCAAAATGCAATAGATGACACCAAACTTAAGCTTATGCAATAGAGCTTGCTTTGCCCAAAGACCTTTTCTGGCATATAATCCAAAACCCACTGCGAACTTCTCTCCTATCATTTAGCTCGATAAAGGTTGGAAATAGGTGACTTGTTGTCTCACCTAGAGGTTAGTGTTTAGTGGCACACCTAATGCATTCTAGGGATGCAATAAATGTCTCCATTAGTATTTTAGCTTGACCATTTTATATCTAATTACTGGTGACCAAACACTATTACAAACACTCAACAAAAATGCAAGAAGTAAACACATCCCATCTTATTAAGCATAATACACTTTGATACTTAATCAAGTGAGGTCAAACACATGCATTGGATACATACAACCAATCTACTTACAAGTACAAGTACAAGCAACTATAATATCTCATCTTCTCTAAAACAAGAATGCACTTGCATTCAATTAAACCAATTTACCTAGCCTCTTAGCCAGTCATTCCCAAAAGCTTCTCATAGGATTATAGATTTGGCCTATTGATCATAAACAAGATAAAATAGAAAACTAAAATATAATACTTAGGTGAGACCAATATAATACACTCGTCCTCTTTATTTAGCTCTGTTGTTCTTTTCCAGTTCATATATGATCATTTTCTTAAGAAGTTTCTATTTTTTCTAAGAAACCTTTAGATTAAGATTTATTGGAGAAATTTTAATATTTTTATATATCTTTAAGTTTCATGAAATTAAGCATGTTGATTTGTAGGAATATAAGGTTTTGGCTTGATAATTTGAATAATTGTGCCATAAATGTATTGAAGCATTATGAAACCTACTTATATGGTTTCTTACTATTCGAATGACTCTTTAGCAATAGGATTCCAGTTTTCAAGGGTTCGTATAGGGCCATAGTATATCCTAGGTTAGTTATTTTAAAGTCTTATGTTTTGTGATATTATTAGGACATTTACTTATAGACATGATTATGCTAAATATAATGTCTATAACATACCAAAAGTATTGAAAGTATATATATACATATACATATACAAATATATAGTTATATAAGGTATGCTAGAACAAATTTAATATATATATTGAATATGTTACTGTATAAGTAAATCTTGAAGAACACTAGGCTAAACTCAAGAAGAGGGTGAATTGAGTTTAAGGACAAATTTTAAATCTTTTTCGATATAAATGACTAAATGCAATAACAAGAGTAATCAAGGCAACAATAGAACAATAATAAATGTGGAAATTAAAGAGATAGGGATAAAGAAGCTCAAGCCCAGATATAAAGTGGAGTTCGGACCGTCCCTTAGTCTCTACGAACACATAATGCCTCTAATCAAGGACTTCACACCACTTTATTAATTTCTCAATCCAAGCTCCAAGAGCTACATAAACATAAACTTGATTACATAAGTTTTACACTCACAACTCTCAACACAAAACTCAATCTCAACTCATAATACAAAAACTCAATCTTAAGAATTATTGGTATAGTGCTTTTAACTCTCAATACTTGCAACTAATAGCTCACAAGCACTACACTTCAAATCTCTCTAAATATTAGAAATTGAGTTAGAAAGTTTCTAAAGCTAAAGTTGTCTTAAAAAGAATAATATAAAGACCTAGACCCTAAGTATAAGTAAGTTAGTAACCTTGCTTATACTTGACGTAGATTGACTTAAGATATATACTCTTTGTTTAGGTGGAATGGGATTAGGAAGAGTTTCAAATACAAGAGTAAGCCTTAGGAATTTACTAAATGGCCTAGGTAAGTGGATTTTATGTGCTAGAGTGGATATTTATCTACTCATAACTTATCTAACTGTATTTAATCTATTGGTCTTGTGTGTGAATTTGTCATGTTAATTGATGAGTTGCTTAGATGATTCTTGATTTGTTAGGTATGTGTATTATTGGTTGGTTTATGTTTCGTGAATGCAATATATGTTGTTGTTAGGTTGTTGATTGATCCTATTTTTCTTGATTCTATACTAACTTAATAAAGAGATTCCTTACTAGTGTTTACTTAAGTGAACTTGATACCGAGGCTTTAGAGATAAAAATGTAAATAAAGTAAAGTAAGAGCTTGGTTCATAAATAGATAAGAAAACTTGCGTAGTATTTGCTTAGTAACTATTAAGTATGTGATTAATGCATTTATGGCATGACACAAAAAGAAACCACGAGTCAAGTTTTCTAAAACTAAGATTTCACTTACAAAAGTTTTATTTTGAAAACTAGAGTTTTGGTTAAGCAAGCAATTTAGCATCTAAAAGCTTGGTTTTGTAAAATGGATAGCTTACTTTATATAAACTGGTTTTCGTATATATAGATTTTCATTAACCAATAATTGTAACCATAATTGTGGTTAGTGCTAGGCTAAGTTTGCTAGGTTCCTAGACTTTAGTTTATGTCTAGATGCTCAGATTGAAGTAAACCAATAGGATGAAGGCTAAGGCTAAGCTAGAATATTGACACCAATGTATGTCATGTGTATTGGTATGTCACACGTTTGCTACATCTGCATTACTTAGTTGAACTAATGAGTTTTGTGATTAAAATAATAATATGCTTAGTAATTGTACTGTAATATTACTTGTACTGTTGTCTGTTTATCTACTCTCACTCAGCTTATAGTAAGCTGAGGGGATAAGTTTTCTTATCCTCAAGTTAGAGAGAGATAGGACCTTAGAAGGGCATAAGGACTTTAAGAGCACTTGGTGGAGTAGTTTCCTTTGAAAAGGATTAAGTAATTACAAGATTTCGTCTTAAGTTTTGGAAGTGACTTTTCAAGAAGTTACAACATGTTATTTATGGAATATAACCTTGAGATTGTAAAAGTTTTACTTGGAATTTGTACTAAAATCATGTCTAAGAATATTCACTTATGATACTTTTAGTTTAGCTCACTAATGTAAAGAATTCCGTTGTGGTTTATTGTATTGTAAAAGAAGAGATTTAGAGACAAGTGTTTATGTTGTTGAATGATAGGTGAAGTACAAATTTTACCATATCCTTAACTTAGGGATGACAATAATGAATAGTTTTCAAGTACCAAAAGTTAAGAAAATTTTTTTAAAATAGACATCTAGAAGGCTTGGCATTATAACGTAGTATATATAAACAAATTTGCTTGTCATATCATGTACTACATATATTTATGTTGTAGAGTATCTTTGAACTTGTTTAGTCAACAAATAAATTGAATTAATGAATATCGAAACTAAAATGCGAATCAAACATGCATTGTACAACTATATGAATAAGGCAATTAACATCATATGGGAGTATGGAAAGGCTATACGAAGGTGAGGCTTTGTTCAATGTAACCTTCCCCTGCCTTTTGGAAACTACTGTATACCTAGGAATGCCATCATTTGATTGTGGCTTTGTCCACATTGCAATCACTTAAGGTTACTTACCCTCGCAAGCATATATATATTATCATATCATTGTCTTAATATTAATTAAAACCTACTTAAGCTTTAGGCCAAGAGCGATTTAGCTCAGAGTAATGGCAGTTGGAGCAAACGTATTGGTACTTATTCCCTAACCCTAAGTAATGGAGGGGTAAATCCATACTATACATAGTATTTGAATAACATGTATATCGTTTACATTCATATGCTTATTCATGCATAGCATGATAATGTATAACTTGCTTGTCCTTACATGCATGCAGTATGAAGAATATCTCACTAAATAGTTGGCGCTTATAACCCCTAGATTTACTTTATTACAAGCATCATATTGGCTATATCTAAGGAGCTAATATCCTTAGGTAAGAGAGATGGGAGTTATTAGAAGTGTAGTTGAGATCGAGGGAGCTAGTGATTACTATAAATATATCTTATCTTTAAGTTAAATTACTTATATTATTGTAAGTTATATTTAGACTTATGACATTATAAGTGAGGGACTTTATATAACTCCAAGCACTATGGCTGTGTATTTAGATTATTAATATAATCATTATGTTCTCTTTGCTATTGATTATCAATTTGCATATGTCTTGATGCTTCCTAAAATTGATGCGACCAATTAGACTAACCTAAGTTGCAAAGAAGTCTTATGTGTTGTATCAAAGCTCTTGAGCAATAGTGGTATCAGTCACAAGTTTCTGTATAGTATACGGTAGGTTGTTACGATGAGGCTATCTCTTAGGTTGTTGCACGTTCTATAGTTAATATGTTGCAAAACCGAACATTAAGTGTATTGGGAAGGAATAAGAGCTGTTAACATAAAAACAAGTTGAGAATCTAAGAAATCTTTTCAATTTCAATTGAACAAAGCCCTTAATGTTTGGAACATCATATTGTGAAGTGGCTAAAAGAGGTATTGTTAAATGTAGAAAACTCAATGCTTTAAAAGTTATTAAATTAATTTCTATAAGAATATCTAGTGAATGTAGTGATACAATAAGGTGATCTCTCACACATTAATAGTAGTGGTGGCTAGCTAAAAATAGCCATATAGTTGCCATAGAGCTTATGATTGGAAGCTTCAAAATCTTAGTCCTTACTTAATAGTCCAAAATTTACAAGGACTAGTAAGTAAGCACAATCATACATTATTTTTATTTCTTAACAAAAACTATAGACATTACTAGTTATGTAGATAGAATAAGACAACAAATGAGATATTTTAGGTCATTTTATGTACTACTTATTGGTATTTCTAGTGGTTTAGCAATTTGATGGACTAGTGATGTAATTGTTACTATCATTAAAGCGAGTAAATATTAGATTTTGATAGAAATTAAAGTTAGAGATGTTTCGCTTGTGGGTAAATGACTTCATGGTGGAAAGATTTAACTCAACTTTCCTTAGTTAAAGTTAGAGATTTTGATGAAATTTTGGTATATTATGAGAAAAGTAGTGCAACGAATAAGAGTGGAAAGTAAATTGAAGGGTTTAGAATATGGCCTTTGCTACACAACTACTAACCTAAATTGTCATGGACAATATTTTACTTAGTTAAATAAGTAGTTTGAGGTTGTTATTGTTAAAGAGAGCATATATAGTGGGTTTATGTCCATAAGTGGTTGAAGTCCCACTTTAAGTCTCAAATTTAGCATTATCCAATAGTGGAATTAACTCTTTAATTCATAATAATAATTAATATAAGGCTACCACAGTAGTTTGCCTAGGGGCTCAATCTTCACTAGGACTTATCCAGGTGAATTTAAATTGAAATGGGTCCTTCGAGATATTGAAGAAAATTAAAGGGAAATGGTCCACAATTGAATAAGAATAGTTGACGTGAAGCTGCTTGGAGGATGTGACTCACCAATGAACACAATATGACTTGACACCATACTTGATATGACGTATAAGTTGATGTTAAGGTCCATTTACTACTAATCTTGAGCTACTCGGCAAGATTAGATAAAAGTGTATGAAATATGGACTTGGAGAGGGTTGTCTCACAAAAATAGAATATTCAGTATTAAATATGTAAGTTATTCACAACTTACAAAAGAAAAGGACTATTTATAGTAAGTCCTTAGGGTAGCATTACAATTAATGAAATGATAAGAAAGTATATATAAAAAGGGGATTCATAGTACATACCAAAAAGTGTAGAAAGGACAAAAGACCAAAAATGAAAAAGTGGTATAATGTTAGATGAGGTAAACAAGTGGTAGTGCAATATTAGTCCCATATGAATATTCTCTAAGCATAGTAGGCGAGAGGGATCAAAATGTTGCGGCAATAAAGGGCTAGGACAAGAGAGATAGTAGCATGTCGAGAGAAAACTATTCGGGCATTTCAATGAGTCTCTCATCACTCGGCAGGAACTTCTTGGTAGTGTTTAGTTGGATTACTTGTCAGAGGGTCCTCGGTAAGGGAATGGTTGGTATTATTACTATCGAGTGTATAGATCAACGTACGACAATTAAGAGTTTAGCCACATTCCTTTAGTGTAAACTTTCTAGTCATTAGTAGGTTATTGAGAGAGAATTTATCGGGTGATGGATTGGAGTCCTCGGAACTGTAAGTGAGTAATGAGGCCGTTGGTTAGTAGTTCATCAGTTTCCTGGGGTTGTTGAAGATTTACCTTGAAATCTTGGTCTTTGTCATCTTCAGGCATATATAGAGTTAAGTTGGTGACGTTGAATGTGGTAGATACGTCGAGAGCTTCGAATAGCTCAATCTCGTGGGCATTATCCTTAATGGGCCTCAAGATCCTATAATGGCCATCTGCCTTGGGAGATAGTTTGTTCGTCCTCTTGTTAGGGAAGCATTCATTGCTAAGATAGATCTAGATAAGGTCCTTAGAGGCATAAACGATTCGTTTCCTTCTACGGCTTCCCAATTCCTTCTGTTGGGCCATAGTTTTGGCCAGTTGCTTGGTAATTCTTTGATGTAACCTATGAAATTCCTCGGTACGCTACAGGCCAGATTAACTCTCCCCTTGTTTAGTTGGATCATTAACCAAGTCTAAGGATAGGTTCAGGTTAAGTCCATAAACAACCTCAAATGGCGATGTTCCAGTGGAGCTGTAAGTGGAATGATTGTAGGCAAATTCAATGATAGGTAGACATAAATTCTAGTTACGAGAGTTCTTTCCAAGAATAGCATGCAAGAGATTACTGATGGTTCTGTTAACTACTTTAGTTTGGCTATTTATCTAAGGGTGGCAAGAGGTACTAAATAGGAGCTTAGTGCTAAGTTTCCTCTATAAGGTCTTCCAAAAGAAGCTTGTGAATTTAGAATTACGGTTGGACACAATACTCCTTGGCACTCCATGTAGTCACACAATTTCCTACAAAATGAGGTTAGTGATGAATAAAGTATTATTAGTTCTGTGGTAAGGGATGAAGTGGCCTATTTTGTTGAATCGATTGACCACTACCATGATCGAATCGTGTCTTCTTGGTGTGTGGGGAAGGCTGAGCATGAAATTCATGCTTTGATCGGTCCACGGTCGTTTGAGAATTGGTAGGGTTATGTATTCTCCATAGGGTTCTTTCCTCCCTTTTGTATACTTACACACCTTGCACCTCTCAAGTATTCGGTGCATATCCCTCATCATCTCAAGCTAGTAAAAGTGCTCCTTTAATATCTTAATCGTCCTCTTTTCCCTAAAATGGCTAGCCAGACCCCCAACGTGAGCTTCTCAAACTAGTAGCTCCCTTGTAGAACCACTTGGCATGCAAATTTGCTTTCCCTTCATTCAAGTAGAATCTATCTACAGGTTTGCTATCACTGCATTTGGCTACTAAAGGCCCAAAATGTAGGTCATGCTCATATCGATAAGGTAAAGTGCTAAATCTAAGCACTTTAGCTTGCAACATCGTAATGAAGGTATGATGGCGAGAAAGTGCATCAACTACTGTATTGGTGCTTCCCTTTTTATACTTGATGACATAGCAAAAGGTCTCCAAGAACTTGATCTACTTGGCATGATGTCGAAAAAGCTTCTATTGCCTGCGAAGATGCTTGAGAGATTCGTGATTTGAATAGATGTCGAATTCTCTTGTCAACAGATAGTGTTGCTAGTTCTGAAGTATACGAATAAGGGCATAGAACTCCTTGCCATAGGCTAAGTAATTCAAGGTAGTACCTTAGAGTTTTTTGCTGAAGTAAGCAATGGGTCAATGCTCTTGTATAAGGACAGCACCAATGCTGACACCAGACGTATTACATTCAACCTAAAAAACCTTTTTGAAATCTAGTAGGGCAAGTATTGGAGCAGACATTAACTTACACTTCACATCTTTAAAACTCTTTTGAGCCTTTTCTGTCCATTTAAACTCAACGTTCTTCTTGGTCAATTCAATCAATGGTGTAGTTATGGAGTTGAAGTTTCGGATAAATCTTCGATAGAAAGAGGTTAGGTCGGCGTAGGCCACTCATTAATAGCTTTGACCTTTTCCTCATCAACTTGAACTTTACTCCTTGAAACGACATATCCGAGGAATACAACCTCACTTTGACAGAACACACATTTCTTTAGGTTACTAAATAATTTCTCAGCGTGAAGTATATTAAACACCAATCTCAAATGTTCAACATGAACAAGAAGGTCGGTATTGTAGACCAGAATATCGTCAAAATAAACCACAATGCATTTGCCTATCAATGTTATGAGCATATGATTCATGAGCCACATAAATGTACTTGGCGCGTTAGTCAAACCAAATAGCATAACCATCTACTCAAATAGACCATCTTGAGTTTTAAAGGCTGTTTTCTATTCATCCCTAGGTCTCATTTGTATTTGATGATAGCTATTCTTTAGATCTATCCTTGAAAAGATGCATGCACCATGTAACTCATCAAGCATGTCATCTAACTGCAGGATCGAGTATTAGTACTTAATAGTAATCTTATTGATGGCATGGCTGTCAATGCACATCTTCCATGATCTATCTTTCTTTGGTACTAACATGACAGGGACGGTACATGGGCTCATGTTCTCGTGGACATACCTACGATCTACCAACTCATCAACTTGTTTGTTTAGCTTGGCCGCCTGTTTAGGATTGAGTTTATAGGTGGGTTGATTCAGTAGGGCTGCTCCAGGTTGAAGATCGATGCAATGCTTAATTCTTCTCAAGAGAGGTAATCCTTTTGGCATCTCGATAGGGAAGAGGTCAGTAAATTCCTGAAGTAGCTGTTGCACTTTGGCAGGTAAGTTCTCGGCCTCTCTAACCTCTAGGAGTCTCCTGACTAAAAGGAGTACATATTCTTTGGCCTTGACCTCTCGTGCAAACTAAGCTCGAGAAATCACTAAGGACTTCTGTTGTAGAGATCTAGCAATCTTTTCCTAGGCTTCTTGCACTTCCTTAGAAATCAAAGGTGTCAATATAACTTTCTTCCCATCCTTTTGAAACATGTAGGTGTTTCTATACCCATCGTGTAACACTCTCAAGTCAAATAGTCATGGTCGGCCTAGTAATATGTAAGATGCACACATGGGAAGGACATCACACATCACCTCATCCTTGTACCTATCACCAATAGTAATCGACACTCTGACTTATTTGAAAACGTGTAATCTTCCTTCTCGTTCAACTAATGAATCTTATATGGCTTGGGGTATGGAATAGTCAGCAATTTCATGGCTTTAACTACCCCTTGTATGATGACCTTGGTATAGCTCCCTCTGTCAATGATTACGGTACATAGTTTATCATTTACCTGGCAATTCATACGAAAGAGGTTCTCTCTTTACTCATTTTCATTAGCCATAGAAGTATTGAGAGATCATCGAACAACAAAGCAATACTCGGCTCCGCCTTTAGGGGATATCTCGGCCTCCTGATCTTCCTCAAATTCTTTCAGCATTCGACTAGTTGCCACTTTTTCCTCTCCTTCACTTGCACTTTCTACTTCAAACAGGGGCTTATCTCCCTTTATGGTCATGACTCGGAGGTTCGGACATTGACTAGCTATGTATCTATAGCCAAGGCATTTAAAACATTTAATTTCTCAGGTTTTCCTCCCTGAACTCTAACCTGGGTCGCTTTGAATCTTAGGTTCCTCGGTCATGCTCTTACCTTAGCCCTTATCTGTTCGGCTTGGTATGTGACCTTGGCTTTCCACTTCGGAACTATTTGATGCCCTATCATTCCCTAGTCTACTTGGCAAGCCAGTCCTATTAGGCATCATGGTTCAGTTACTTGGCATTCAGCTAGCTTAGTTCCGCCATTGCCTTTTAACTCTTTGGGCTACATGGATGGTTTCATCCAAAGTTGTAAGGCTTTGCAATTCTACGACGTAACTAATCTCAGCTCAGAGTCTCGAGATGAACCGTGCTATAGTTTGGGTCTCAAGCTTATCAACATCACATCGTATCATGAGCAATTGAAACTCTAGGACATAGTCGTCTACAGATCTGTTACCTTACCTTAAGTCTTGGAGTTGTCGAAAAGTATCCTGTTCATAGTGTTTGGGAATAAAACTATTCCTCAAAACTCGCTTCATCTTGTTCCATGTTCAGACCTCATATTGGGTCCTCGGGCGAACATTTTGTAGCTTTCTCCACCACATTGCCGTATACCTAGAAAATTCTATCACAGACAGCATCTTCATAATCATAAAAGTCAAATATCTTTTTTATCTTCTCTTCCCAATTCAGATAGTCATCAGCATTACCAAACCCGTTGAAGTTCGAAATCTGTACCTTAAGATGTTTAGTACCTCTTGGTGCTCTGAACTCTCGCTCATTAAGCCCAACATACTGGTCTTCTTCTTCTTCGTAATCTTCCACTTCGTCTAACTCTAACCTTCTCCTCACGACTTTGTCAGCATGTTACGATGGTACGTGGTTCATAAGAAAGGCTTCTAAAGCTCGCTCGTTCATCTACCTCCTCGACTTATCTCTCATTTGTAGGCCTTACTCAGTAACTCTCTCATACGGTCCATTCTTTAAGACCTTGTTTATTGAGGTAGCTAAATTAGCTGCAATAGTAGCAAGATCTTATATCTACTCATTAGTAGTACGTGGTGTTTATTGGGTAACTCCACCACGATTATGAGCATCACTATCGACATCGTGAATCTTTCCTTATACACCATGGTTTGACATTCCTAATACAAAATTTCAGTAACTACAGTTCACATGGATGGCTATAATCACACATAGTATCTCAAATAGTAGACTAACTATTACTATACAGCTTTGGGTCTTAACCTCAACCTCATGCTCTAATACTAGGAATATATGGTATGCTTAGGAGTTCAGTTATAGCTAGGACCTATCGAGGCGAATTTGAACTGAAATGGGTCTTTCGACATATCGAAGAAAATTGGAGGGAAGTGGTCTACAGTCGAACAAGAGTAACTGATGTAAAGCTGCTTGGAGGATGTAACTCACCAACGAATACAACATGACTTCACACTACACTTAATATGACGTATAAGTTGATGTTAAGGTCCACCCGTCACTAATCCTGAGCTACTTGGTAAGATTAGATAAGAGTATGTGAAGTATAGACTTGGAGAGGGTTGTCTCATAAGAATATAATATTCAGTATTAAAAATGTAAGTTATTTGTAGCTTATAAAAGAAAAGGACTATTTATAGTAAGTTCTTAGGGTAACATTACAAATCATGAAATGACAAGAAAGTAAATACAAAAAGGGGATTCTTAATATATACTAAAAAGGGTAAAAAGGACAAAAGACCAAAAATTAAAAAGTAGTACAATGTCAGATAAGGTGGACAAGTGGCAGTGTAACATTAGTCCTATATGAATATTCTTTGAGCATAGCAGGTGAGAGGAGTCAAAATATTGTAGCAATAAAGTGCCGGGACAAGAGGGTTGGTGGCATGCTGAGAGAAAACTATTCGACCGTTTTAGTGAGTCTCTTATCACTCAGCAATAACTTTTTGGTAGTGTTTGGTTGGATTACTCATCACAAGGTCCTCGGCAAGGGAATGGTTGACATCATCACTACCGAGTATATAAATCAACATACAACAATTAAGGCAGCTCATGGAGTTCAACTACATTCCTTTGGCGTAAACTTTCTCGTCATTAGTAGATTGTCGAGAGAGAATTCGCTAGGTGAGGGATTGGAGTCCTCGAAGCCATGCGTGAGTAATGGGACCATTGGTCGGTAGTTTATAAAGAGATTTTGATTTGAAAAATGTTTAGAGAACTTAGGAAGATTGGATGGGTTTGATAGTTTCTTATTGGATTTGAAGGAATGTAATAAAATTCTTACTCTTTAGAGAAAGAAAGCTATACCTAATGATAGAGTAATAATTGATAAAAATTATGTTAACATTTAGCTAGTTCATGTTGAGCTTAATTTTTCACCCCTCCTTTTGAATTTTGATTTATATTATGATAAGAATCAGCCTTATGGACCGATTACACGTAGCAAAGCTAAAGGACTCCAAGCATTCACTTGGAGAATACTAGCTTGAAGTCTACTCCGAGTGGGAAATTTCTCTCCTGACCTTTGTGTTTCCCTTCTTTGCCAACCTGACTACCAAGCTGTCACTTATATCGGGCCTATTGAACAAAGCTTAAGACTATCCAAGCTGAGCTCTTAAGCCGACCACAAATGTTCAACCCTAACTCAAGTTAATTACCTTTTAACGAATAGTTGATCGAGCTTTGACCTGATCTAGATCAAGTCGACCCCTGATTGAAGATTCTCTCTTATTCCCTTATATCATATTTCTAACATATAGCCACTGATTGATACTTGTCTTCTGGTATGATATTCCATAAGGATTCTTACTTTTTTCGTAGTAAATATTCTTTATCTCTTTTACCCTTTTTAGTATTTATTATGTTACCTAATTGTAAGAATACCTTTTTTCTCTTTTCATACATGTAAGGTAACCCTAGTGGATGGGTATATAAACCTCTACTTAATTGTATGTAGTCATCAATCATCAATATCTAAATTCATTCAAGTTTGAGCAACCCTAGTGTTCTTGTTGTCTTTTAACTCTTATCCATTCTCTTTAGCAAGAAGTAATGGTCCTTTAGTTCGGATCAGTAAGTCATATATGATGGATTATAGGCTGAGAAGGATCGATTAGTGTGTCATATCTAGTTGGTAGCTACTTGGACTTTGCTAGCTTTTTTTTTGTTTCTTTTCGATTTGCTTTGTTATGGTGTTTCTCTATGTGTTTGACCCTGGAGATACATCAGCTTCACTGGTATCGGAATACAATTTCAAGAGGAAGTGTGTGAAGTTGTAGTGAAGTTTAGTTCGCTTTGCTATTAATGGCTGTTATGTTCCTTTTGTAACTGTTGCAATGGGTTCGTATGGCATAAGTCTAGAGTTGTAAGCTGTGTAGTGAAGATTTATGTGTTGGTGAGTGTGGTTTCATTGTTACTCCATTATTACTTTGTTTTTCACTACAAAGTAGAGCAAGAACGTTTCTACTCTATTCAAGTGATTATTGGGTATTAAAGTTATTAGTGTGTTAGTTGAAGTTTCATTGTTACTCCATTATTACTTTGTTTTTCACTACAAAGCAGAGCAAGATTGTTTTTACTCTATTCAAGTGATTATTGGGTATTAAAGTTATTAGTATGTTAGTCGAAGTTTTGTTTAGTATGATAGCATTGTTTTCCCATGTATTGTGTTGTTGATTTGTTTGAAAGCATTATATGGTATCGAACTCCAGTGTTCAAAGTGTTATTGGAGACTAAGGTAGTAGCACTCAACTTAGTCGTAGTCATAATGGAAGCAATACTCTTGGGTCAGTTGATGACAAACTTGATAGACTCATTAATCTTGTTAAGAGTTAGGTTACTACAGTGCAAGCTAATAAGCAACAACCCCAAGGTATGCCATAGTGTAACCTGTCTAAAAATGTTCTAGAAAGAGGCTATGGCTAAGGTAACCAAACTGATTGCTTAGTTCGACCCCCTTGAGCTGGAGGAGTTGTAGACCAAGTTGCTAAATGAAGATTAGAGTTAGAGGAGATTGAGGAAGATGATGAGGAGATTGATGTTGAGGAGTATGGTGAGGAAGAAGAAGAGGCTGGTTATTACTGAGTATAGGAGTTAGGATGCCAAGCTCTTTAATGACTAGACAATGTCAAGGTTGAAATCTTACCCTTTAGCAGAAGTGTAGATGCAAATGAATACTTAGAGTGGGAAGAGATGGTTGAAAACGTGTTTGATTATTATGGTTATGCAGACGTTGTTAAGGTTTGACTTGTTGTATTGGAGTTTACTGGGTATGCCATAATGTGGTGGAAGAACCTTAATGTAGCCAGAGCAAGGGATGGAAGATGGAGAGTGAGGACTTGGAATGAGATGAAAAGGTTGTTAAGGGGTAGATTAATGCTTAAGACCTACTTACAAGATACATTTCCAAAGTTATAGGAACTTCACCAAGGAGTCTAATCTGTTGAAGATTAGGTGAGAGAGTTCTAGATGCTTATGATTTGAGCTAACATAGAAGAACCAAAGGCTCGTACAGTATCGAGGTTCATTTTTGAGCTTAAATATGAGATTCACAACATTATGGAAGTGTAGAGGCTTTACACCTTGGAAGAGGTGATTAAGATAGCATAGAGGGATGAAAAGTAGAGAAGAAGTGCTTTGAGTTGACTTGGGCCAACATTTTCCCGAGCCCTTGCTCTATGTTGACCTATTCAAGCTAAGCCAAAGAGACCATATCGAGCCAAGGAAGGGAATGACCGACTTGATGATAGCCATATAAGTTAGTAAGGCTGAGTAGAACACCTAAATCGAATTGAGGCTAGGTTGACCCTAAGAACATATGAGAGAAGATAAACCTTTAGATGAAGGACTAGTGAGGTGAAGTGCTTTAAATGCTTAGGCCTCAGACATATGGCTACTGAGTGTCTAAACCAAGATGTCATGGTGCTCCAAGGAGATGTAATTGATAGCATTGATGAGAGCTAGTTTGAGGAAGAGAAGAATGTTGGAAAAGTTGAAGCTAAGGAGGAAGAGGAGACTTGTGTTTATGCTAACCAGGGAGAAGTGATGACCCTAGTCTTAAGATAAGTACTAAGTTCCTTACCAAACTTCGAGGAAGACTGAAGAGAAAATTTATTCCATACCAAGTATATCATCAAAAGACAACTGTCCACCATCATAATGGATGGAGGAAGTTGTACTAATGTGGTTATACAGTCCTTCGTATAGAGGTTAGGTCTGCTAACCTCTAAGTATCCCTGACCTTACAAACTACATTAGTTGTATGATAAGGGTACTTTGCAATTAACGGAACAAGTAACCGTATTGTTCAGTGTTGGGAGTATATATAGGGACAAAGTAATGTGTGATGTCTTTACCATGGGAGCTTCACATCTGTTGCTTGGATGGCCTTAGTTGTTCGACCAACATGTTACTTACGACGGATATAAGAACACATATGCCTTTATTAAGGATGGAAAGAAGGTTATATTGTAACCCAAGACCTTCTCCTAAGTAAATGAGACCCATTGATGGGAATTAGGTTGTCGGACTCTTAACTTGTAGTTGAGCTCGAGGACTAGAGAGACTAACATGACAAATCCTTCTATTCTAGTCGACCTCCATTGAGGCTAAGTACTTCCTTACTGGGTTACCATTCATGCCGAGTCGTATGATTGCCCATTTTTCTGTAGTGTGTCAAATTAAAGATTACTCCCTTGTGCCTGAGCTGACCAATTACTTGGCATCTTCCTTACTAAGAAGCCAAGAAAGAGAGACTTCAGATTGACAAAGCCATCCTTGCTTGGACAAGCCAGCTGTCCGTACCTTTTGTTTGCATCTTCTAATAACCCCACCAATATAGCATCGCCGCGTGTACAGTATCATGTGTAGACTCTATTGCACCAATGATTGTTTTTCTTGTATATTCATTTTTACCTTTTTGTAACCTAATCTTTACTTCCTTAGGAAATACCCTTTTGTCTTTTCCTTTTTAGTCAAGTTGCCCTAACTTATGGGTATAACTACTCTTGTACTTGTAATTGTGAGGAGATAGATAATTCTGAATACACTTTTGAGTACTTCTTCGCGTAAACACTCTATTTACTCTTAGCATCACTCTTATCCTAACCCTTGAGTAAGGCTAGGTGGCGAATAATCTCACTAGATCAATTTATGCATCATATCGAATTGTGCCGTGAGTCTTTGGAAGTTCCATTGGTACATTATATCCTTTAGAGTTATTCATGGGTTTTGCTTACTGTTTCATTCTTCATTTTGCCCTTTTGCCCTTTCCCCATTAATCCTTTTTTAAGTTTTTTGCAAGCTTGGACCCATCCAGTGATCGGCTTTATATGTTCTTAGTCACGATTTGCAACATCTTAGTATCAGAATGGAGTTTTTGTATGAACTGTAGTAGTTCTTCCTAAAGTACTGTTATACTCTATTTTTGTGTGTGTGAAAGAAAGCAAGTTACTGTGTTCAATTGACTACCGTATTTTTTACTATTAATTTCCTAAAGTATTTGTTTAAGCTTTGAATTTGTGGGAAAAAAATAACAGACCTAAGTATGAATGTTGGTATTGGTGATGATAGTGGAGTTATCCACCATGGACAATAGTGGAGTTATCCACCATGGACAATAGTGGAGTTATCTCAAGGAACTCCCAAACGTACTGATGAGAGGTTTGATGAGGTAGCTAACCTCTTATTAGATTTGACCCGAGCTGTTTATGTGCTATTTTGTCAACCTACTGAGGCCATACAAAACATACCCTAAGTTGCTCAATTTATTAGAGGTTAGAACCTAGCTCGACCCATTTAAGGTGGAGGAGTTGGCGGATGAGTAAGGCTAAGGATAGACTTAAGAGAGCTTAATGAAGAGAAAGAAGAGTGTGTATGAATACCCAGAGCATCCGACCATATGAAGCTTCAGATTCCAAGTTTCAATAGATTTAAGAATGCTGATGAGTATTTGGAGTGGGAAGAGAAGGTGGAGCGTATGTTTGATTACTATCAATATGAGAATTATGAGAAGGTGAGAACTATTGCTGTTGAGTTCTCCAAATATGCTACCATGTGGTGGAAAAATTTTCAATCTATAAGAAGATGAGAGGACTATCGAGAGATTAACAATTGGCTCGAGATGAAGATAGTGCTTAAAAACAGGTTTGTATCTGAAACTTATCTCCAAGACACTTTCACTCGGTTTTAGGAGCTGAGACAAGGAGTATTGATGGGTATGTTCAAGAGTTTCAAATGCTCATGATTCACTACGAAGTGGAGGAAACACTAACTTAAACATTTTCAAGATTCATTATTGGGTTAAGAGGAGACATTTAAGACGTTGTGGAGCTCCAACGATTCAATACAATGGATGAAGCTTTTAAGATTTCCTAACGAGTAGAGAGGTAAAGAAGGAGCCAAGTACTAGCGAGGATACTAACTAGCTGAATCGAATAAGTAAGTCACCAAGCTTAGTCGAGTATAGAGCCAAGCAAAAAGGTTGACCTAATGGTGAAGTGCCGACCTAAACTTATGAGAAGAGGTAAGGGTCTAGTAGGAAGACTAGCCAAATCAAGTGCTTCAATTGTCAAGGGTTCAGACATACGGTTGCTTAGTACCCGAATCAAGGGACGATGGTCATCAAAGTAAACATCTCGAAGCTAGAAGTAGAAAGTATGGATGAGGAACCCCAAGAGGAGGAGGTTCTTGTCGAGAAAGAGCTAATTGAGGAGGACATGTTTGTCGAGGACTTGGACAAGTTACTTATGGTTGTCTGATACACTATGAACATCGAGCCCTCGTGAGAGGAGGAGTAGTGAGAGAACTTATTCCATACCACTTATAAGGTGAATGATCAGGTATGCGCCTTCATCGTGGATAGTAGAAGCTCCACTAACATGGCATCAACCAATCTTGTTTCAAAACTGAAGTTGTCGACTGTTATGCATCCGAGGTCATACAAGTTGCACTGGTTAAGTGAGAAAGGAGCATTACATGTCACTTAGCAAATACTACTACCAATCACTATAAAGAATTACTCTGACTAGATTCTCTGCAACATAGTGCCCATGTGCACTTCCCATGTGTTGCTGGGTAGACTGTGGTTATTTAATAGGAGAGTTATATACGACGGCTACAAGAACACGGATATGTTTGAGAAGGATGACTGGAAGATTATGCTGAATCCGATGTTGCTGAGAGAAGTTAATAAGTTGCAAACAAAACTTGCTCGTAGATCACAGAAGGCTCTAGTAATGAGTAGAGCTGAGCTCCGAGAGGCCATCAATGCTAATGAGTTGACCCTTTTGTTGGTTAGGTGACTATTGGAAATGAAGGAGCGGGGTGAGTTACTCTAGGAGATCAAAGAGTTATTAGATGAATATGCTGACCTGTTCCTTAAATAGTTACTTAAGGGGTTGCCCCTAACTCGAGGCATAGAGCATTGCATTGACTTAGTACCCAATGCTACACCATCGAATAAGTTAGCTTATCGAATGAATCTCGAGCAAGCTTTTAAGCTCCAATGACAAGTTAATGAGTTACTGGAGAAATGCTATGTAAGAGAAAGTCTCAGCCCTTGTGCTGTGTTGGCACTTTTAGTATTGAAGAAGGATGGAACCTAGTGAATGTGTATAGATAGTCGAGTTGTGAACAAGATCACGATCATATACAGGCATCTAATCCTAAGTCTAGAAGACACGTTAGATAAACTCAGTAAAGCTAAGATTTTCAGCAAGATTGATAATAAATTTGGCTACCACCAAATTCACATAAGGCCAGGAGACTAGTGAAAGATTGCGTTCAAGACTTGACATGGACTTTTGAATTGATGGTCATGCTCTTTGGCTTGTTGAATGCCCCAAGCACTTTAATGAGACTAATGAACCATGTGCTGAGATGTCTCATAGGGAAGTGTGTCGTAGTGTACTTTGACGACATCTTTGTCTATAATGCCGACATGTCGAGTCACTATAAACATCTCAGAGTAGTACTAGATATCCTTTGTACCAAGATACTATTTGGCAATCTAAAGAAATGTTGCTTTTGCTAAAAGGAAGTGGTATTCTTAGACTATGTAGTTAGTAGAGGAGGCTTGCGAGTTAATGATGAAAAGATCCTAGCAATTGTGGAGTGGTCGACTCCTATTACTTGTGCTAATGTAAGAAGTTTCCATAAACTGGATTTGTTTTATATAATATTCATTAGGAATTTCAATACCCTTGTTGTGCCACTTATTGAACTAATAAAGAAAAACACTGACTTCTAATGGGGAGAAAGGGAGGAGAAGAGCTTTGTCGAGGTAAAAGAAAGATTGACCTTCGCCCTAGTGTTAGTATTACTTGACTTTGACAAATTTTTTGAGCTGGAATGCAATGAATAAGGCATTAGAATAGGCGTTGTCCTAATGTAGGAAGGCTGACCAATTGCCTTTTATAGTGAGAAACTTTGAGGACCCTAATTGAATTACTCCATGTCTGACAAAGAACTTTGGGCACTAATCCAAGCACCACAAGTATTGTAGCACTATTTATTACTGAGAGAATTTGTCATATATACTATTTATGAATTGTTAAGGTACCTTAAAAGTCAGACTAAGTTGTCGAAGCAACAAGCGAGATGGGTTAAATTCCTTGATGATGGGAATTATCCCCTTAGACCGATCACCAGAAGCTAAGCTAGAGGACTTTAAGGGCTTGCACGGAAAATACTAGCTTCAAGTCATAGTCGAGACAAGGACTCCTATCCTAATTCGACCTCCTACCGACCTGTCGCTCAGATCCTCATGTGTATCCAACATGCTCTCATCCAGCTGCAAAGCCTTGATCTAGAAGGTAACCTAGGAAAGGTTAGCCGAGCTGAGCTCTCCAACTGACCAGTGGCACTTTACTCCAACTCAGTTGATTTCCTAACCACTAATTGGCTCCTAATTTGATCCAGATTAAGTCGACCCTTAACTACAACACTTCTTGTTTTTGCCTGTGTATCATACTCCTGACGTACAGCCGTCAAGTGATACATAACTTCTGATACAATGTTCCAAAATAATTCTTTCTTTTCTATACTAGATATTCTTTGTCCTCTTTACTCCTTTTTAGTATGATTAATGTAACGTAATTGTAAAATACCTTTGTCTTTTCATACGTATAAAATAACTCCAGTGGGTAAGTATATAAACCCCCACTTTCCTTGTATGCAAATAATCATCATTGAATATAGAAATTACTCATTTGAGTAACCTTAGTGTTCTCGTTATTCAACTCTTATCTATTCTCTTTAGAAGGAGTAGTGGTGAGTGACCCTTCAATTCGGATCGATGTGTCGTATCTGGCGGATTATAGACCAAGTAAGATTGAGTGGTCCATCATATCCATTTGGTAGCTGTCTAGACTTTGATAACCTTTTTCCTATTTATTTTGGTTGGTTCGTTATGGTGCTTCTTTATGTATTCGTCCTCAGAGACACATCACTTGAAGGATTCAATTTTGTGATAAAGTACAAGTAAGGAAAGAGTAATGTAGTTACAAATGCTATTTCGAGGAGACATGCACTTTTATTAGAGTTGTAGACTAGACTATTGGGGTTTGTAAGTATCAAAGAACAATATTACGAGGATCCATACTTTGGACCCATAATTTCACGATGCGTTGATGGGAGGACAATGAATAAGTATTATGTAGAGGATGGCTACTTGTTTCGAAGTAGAAAATTATGTGTACCGAATTGTTCATGAGGGAGCTATTAATTAGGGAAGCTTACAGTAGATAACTCTTTGGACATTTTAGAGAATGGAAGACTTGTGAATTGTTGAATGGCTGCTTCTTTTGGCCAAGAATGAGGAGAGATGTGCATCAAGTTTTCGAAAGCTATGTCGTATGCAAGAAGGCCAAATGTTGAGTTGAACAAGAGAGAGCAATGCTCTTACCTATTCCAATGAGGCCATAAGTTGAATTGAGCATGGACTTTATCTTTAGACTACCGTGAACTACCTGAGGCAAAGATTCTGTAATGGTTGTTGTAGATAGGTTCAGCAAGATATCACACTTCGTACCCTGCACCAAGATTAATGACGCTTTGGCTATTGCTTCTCTTTTCTCGTAGGAGATTGCATGGATACATGGCATGCTAAGAAGTGTAGCCTTTGATAGAGACGCAAAGTTCTCGAGCCATTTTTGGAAAACCCTATGGCATTGGCTGGGGACCAAATTACTCTTTAGTACCTCATGCTACCCTAAAATTGACGGCCAAATAGAGGTGGTTAATCGTACTTTGGGATTATTACTCCGAGCTGTAGTAGGTAAGAATTTGGTTGATTGGGACGTCTGCTTAGTAGTGGTTAAGTTCACCTATAACCGAACAGTACATGACACCACTAAGTAGACCCCTTTTGAAGTTGTCTATGGATTTAATCTTGAGTTACCCTTTGACTATAACCCTGTACCAATACCCACATGAGAGGACCTTGATGCCTCGGCCAAAGCACCATCCCTTTAGCACAGCTATGATAAGGTCACTTGGCACATTGACTAAGCTACTAAAAGAATGCGAGAAAAGACCAAGAATAGAACAGTTAAATAATTTTAGCCAGGAGACTTGGTGTGGTTGCACCTCAATAAGGAACAGTTCTTGAACAAGCAGAGGAACAAATTATCTGCAAGAGCGGAAGGACCTTTTAGAATCCTCTAGAAGATTAATGATAATGCCTATAGATTGGAATTGCTTGAGGGTTATGGGGTTTCTAACGCCTTTAACATTGCCGACCTCAGTCTATATCACCTTGACGGAGAATTAAGCGAAGACCATTCGATTTTGATCTTAAATCTAAAACAGCTTAGAGGGAGTGATGGGAATCAAGCTACTGGACCCCTGACCTACAATCAAGCTCGAGGCCTAGAGGGATTGGTACGATGAATCCTTCTATTCTAACCAACCATTGCCAAGGCCGAGTACTTCCTTACTGAGTCACCCTTCATGCCAAGCCGTATGATTGCCCATTTTTTTGTAGTGTGCCGAATTGAAGATTACTCCTTCACGCCTGAGCTAACCAATTACTCGGGATCTTCCTTGTCGAGAAGTTGAGAAAGAGAGACTCCAAATTGACAAAGCCATCTTTGCTCGGACAAGCCAGCTGTCCGTACTTTTTGTCCGCATCTTTTAATAACTTCGCCAATGTAGCATTACCACATATACAGTATCATATGTAGACTCCATTGCACCAATGATTGTTTTTCTTATATATTCATTTTTACCCTTTTGTATCCTAATCTTTACTTCTTTAGGAAATGCCTTTTTTGTCTTTTCCTTTTTAGGCAAGTTATCCTAACTTATGGATATAAATACCCTTGTACTTATAACTGTAAGGAGATAGATAATTCTGAATACACTTTTAAGTACTTCCTTCCTTATGTAAACACTTTGTTTACTCTTGACATCACTCTTATCCTGACTCTTGAGCAAAGCTAGGTGGCGAGTAACCTCATTGGACCAATTCGTGTGTCATATTAAATTGTGCCATGAGTCTTCAGAAGTTCCATTTGTGCATCATATCCTTTAGAGCTGGTTGTAGGTTTTGCTTACTGTTTCATTCTTTATTTTACCCTTTCACCCTTTTACCATTTCCCCATTAATCCTTTTTTGAGCTTTCTATAAACTTAGACCCATCCAGTAATCGACTTTGTCTAATCTTGGTTACGGTTCGCAACACCTATGACCAGCTCACCCGAACCAGCAAGAAAAAGGCCTTATTGATGAGCTGAATAAAGCTTCGAGCTATTAAGAAAGCCGATGAACTTATGTTCTTATTGGTTAAAAGATTGTTGGAGATAAGAGAATTAGAGGATGTTCCTAA
The DNA here is from genome assembly GCA_024138015.1 of Lumnitzera littorea. NCBI lineage: Eukaryota > Viridiplantae > Streptophyta > Magnoliopsida > Myrtales > Combretaceae > Lumnitzera > Lumnitzera littorea. The sequence goes on along the minus strand of JAMXBB010000004.1, from coordinate 31,593,101 downwards.
TGAGATCCGAAACTTGCTAAATGAGTTTCCGATCTGTTTCTTGAAGAATTGCCTAAAGGATTGCCTCTAGTTCAAGGCATAGAGCATTGTATTGATTTATAGCTAGGTGCCACCCTATCGAATGGACTTGCATGTAAAATGAACCTTGAGTAGGTTATCAAGTTGAAAAGACAAATGGATGAACTCATAGAGTGAGGATATGTGAGGGAGAGCATGAGTCCTTATGTAGTACCAACTCTATTCATCCTAAAGAAGGACGGTTCATGGCATATGTGCATTGACAGTTGAACAATCAACTAAATTACTGTTAAGTACAAATATTCGATACTAAGGCTTGATGACATGTTGGATGAGCTCTATGGCACCAAATATTTTCAAAGATTGATCTACTAAGTGGTTACCATCAAATTTGCATGAGACCAGGTGATGAGTGGAAGACTGCCTTCAAGATTAGGCATGGTCTCTATGAATGGTTAGTTATGCTATTCGAACTAACTAATGTACTAAGCACATTCATGAGATTGATGAACCACATGATGTGCCCTCTAATTGGAAGATGTGTGGTTGTGTACTTTATTGACATATTGGTATACAATGCCGACCTAAATAACCATGTTCAACATCTCTGAGTAGTATTTAACATTTTGTGAACTAAGAAGTCATATGGGAATTTGAAGAAGTGTACATTCTACTAGGATGAAGTGATTTTTCTTAGGTTTATAGTGTTAAGGGAAGGAATTCTGGCAGATGTAGAGAAGATCTGAGTTGTCTTGGAATGGCTAGTGCCGAAAAATGTTACTAAAGTTTGAAGTTTTCATGACCTAGCTTTTTTTTATAGGCTATTTATTATAAACTTTAGTATCATAGCTGCCCCTTTGACCAAGCTGACAAAGAAGAGTGATGCATTTTAATGGAATGACCAAGCTGAACAAAGCTTCAAGAAGATCAAGGAGAAGATCACCTCTACCCCTATCCAATCGCTACCAAACTTTGATAAGCACTTTGAATTGGAATATCATGTATCGAGAGTTGGAATTGATGCCGTCCTGATGCAGGAGTAATGACTTGTTGCTTTCCATAGTGAGAAAATTAATAGTGCTGCCTTGAACTATTTTGTGTACAAGAAAGAGTTATACTCTTTTTTTTTAGCCCTTACTGTTTGGCAACACCATTTACTGCCACGAAAGCTTATTATTTATATAGACCATGTATCTTTAAAGCTTCTTGGAAGTCAGAACAAACTCTCTAAGAGGCAAGTTAAGTGGTTGGAGTTTATGGAAGGATTTTCATACATAATCTAATACAAGAAAGGAAGCGTAAATGTGGTCATTGGTGCTTTGTCACAATGGCAAACCTTGCTGACCACTTTGTAGACAAAATTATTGGGATTTTTATTCATTAATGACCAATACACTCATGATCCTCAATTCAATCCTATCATAGAGTAGTGTAGAGATAGAGTTGCTATTGGGGGATATTATGTTAAGGATGGTTATCTCTTCAAGGAAAGAAGGCTATGCATTTCAAGTTGTTCCACGTGTGAGCTATTGGTCAGGGAAGCTCATAATGCAGGATTATTAAGTCACTTTGGGGAGACTAAGACTACCAATCTATTGAAGGAAAACTTATACTGGTTAGGTTTGGCTAAGGATGTCCATAAGGTAGTTAGTAGTTGTAGAGTATGCAAGTGAGCTAAGGGGAAAAGGGAGCCCCATGGAGCATACATGCTCTTACCGATGTCAAATTTACCTCAGGTTGACCTTAATATGGACTTTGTCCTAGGGTTGCTCGGACATCCACAAGGAAAGTTTTTATATTCGTTGTAGTAGATTGTTTCAGAAAAATAGCACACTTCATTCCGTACTATCGAACTAACGATGCTTTATATATTATTGATTTGTTTTTATAAGAAGTTATCCGACTATATGGAGTGTTGAATACTGTCATTTTAGATTGGAACATAAAATTCTTAAGTTATTTCTAGAAGAATCTATGGAGAAGACTTGGAACTAAACTTGTGTTTAGCTCTAGTAGCCATAATTAAATTGACGGTCAAACTGAAGTGGTGAATAGGATGTTAGGAAACTTACTCAGAGTTATTATAGGAAAGAACTTGAGGGATTGGGATTTGTGTTTATTAGATATGGAATTCACATACAACCGAGCTATCCACGGCATCATTAGGAAGACCCCATTAGAGGTCGTCTATGGCCTTGATCCTTTTATCCCCCTAGATATGATCGGTACCCCTATAGTTGCTGAAGAGAATCAATCTAGAGTTAACCAAGCTCAAGAATTACAAGAGCTACATCAGTTTGTAACTAGGAAGATTTCCAAGTTCAATATGAGGAAATAGGAGATTAGTAGCCAAGGTCATCGAGCTATTCCTTTCTAGCTAGGAGACTTAATATGGATACAACTTAGCTGTGAACGATTCCTACATTTAAGACAAAGTAAGCTATCTCCTTAAGCTAATGGTCCATTCAAGGTCTTGAAGAAAGTTAACCATAATGCCTATCAAATCGAGTTACCTGATGACTATGGTGTCTCTTCCACTTTCAATGTGTCTAACATAATCCCTCACCAACCAGTAGAAAAAGGCCCCATAAGTGTCTTAGAAGAAGAGCTAGATACCACTTTAGATTTGAGGGCAAATCTTTCTGAATCCCAAGAAGATGATGGGAATCAACCTCATAGACTAATCACATGTATCCAAGCTAAAGGAGTCTATGGACTCACTCAGAGAATACTAGCTTAAAGTCCACTCCAAGATGAGAACTTCTATCTTAACCTTTGTGTTTCCCTTCTCTACCAACTTGACTACCGAGCCATCACCTACGTCGAGCTTATCGAACATAACCTAAGACTATCCTAGCCAAGCTCCCAAACTGACCACAAATGTCCAACCCTAACTCAAGTTAATTACCTTTTAGCAAATGGCTGACCGAACTTCAACTTGATTCAAATCAGTCGGCCCTTGACAAAAGATTCTCTCTCGTCCCCTTGTACCATATTTCTGATGTCTAGCTACTAATTGATACATATCTTCTAGCATGATATTCTAGAAGGATTCTTACTTTTTTCATACTGAATATTCTTTGTCTCTTTCACCCTTTTTAGTATATATTATGTAACCTAATTGTAAGAATACCCTTTTTGTCTTTTCATATATATAGGGTAACCCTAGTGGATGGGTATATAAACCTCCACTTAATTGTACACATTCATCAATTATCAATATCTATATTCATTTAAGTTCGAGCAACCCTAGTGTTCTTATTATCTTTCAACTATTATCTATTTTCTTTAGTAAGGAGTAGTGATAAATAACCCTTCAATTTGGACTAATGAGTCATGTCCGATGAATTATAAGCTAAGTAGGATCAATTGGTGTATCATATCTAGTTAGTAGCTACTCGAACTTTGCTAACTTTTCTTTTGTTTCTTTTTGGTTCATTTCGTTGTGGTGTTTCTCCATGTATCCGACATCAGAGACACATCATATTACATATAACCTCTATGGTACAAACTACTTAACTAGAAATTTAAATGAGTTTTTCAAAAACTATTTTAAGAGTTGCTAACCAACTAGAGTTGGTATAAAGAAAAAATTAGGAACCCATGGCTAGAAAAGTTCCCAATCAAACTACTAATCTAAATAGAAAACCAAAAATCATGGGTTTAGAGACTACTAATTTTAAAGCCAACATGGTTAATTAGATTTATAAATCACAAAAATTATCTAAAGAAACATGGACCATAGTTATTTACTGTGTGAAAGAATAAAGAAAGAAAAAAAAATCAAGAATATACATGTGCAAGTTGTACATGATGGACAATTATTAAAAAAGAAAAAAAAAAGAGAACTAATAGAGAAAATAACATTGTGGAAAATTAATTATACACAGCACAATCCTATAATTTTTGTAACAAAACATAGTAATTATAAACCTTTAATAATTTTGCAATAATATAAGGAATACAATACTATTTTTACACTTAACAAAATTACATTTAATGCTTCATTATATATAACACAATACTTTGACATATAATGTACAATTGCAATTAGACTATAATAACCATCTAAAACAAAGATTTCACAAGGCACTAGTGTATGACTTGTAATATAACTATAATTATAATGAAAAATTATGATTATGAGTTGTTACATATTTTGGACATAACTATTTTTGCATATAAGTTATTTCGATGCATGAAAAGAAAATGAATCATGTTGTAAAATAATAACAAGATTAATTAATTATAACCTATCAAAATATTTAGTGTATTGAAATATTTCTATTGATTTCTATTTGGTTGCAATCTGCTATTATTGAATTAGAATCTATCAATAATTTTGAAAAAGAAATATTTTAAATATAAATCTCATATTGAAAAAGGAAACTTAATAATACCATACAATAGCCTATAACTATATAGTCTTATAAAGATATTGGGCACCTACATTGAGAAAATTATAATGTCCAATAACTTACACAACTTGGTAATAGGGGTGAACGGGTATAAAGTGGATAAGGTATAAGGCTTTACTTGTATCGTATCCTATAGGTACAGGTTCTAAGTTTTTATATCCAGAACCTACCTTGTGGTACCTTGTACCCTATACTTTGCAAATTCTAGAAGGTAAAAAGTATCTTATAGGGTATAGGATACCTTATGGAACTTATAATTTTTTTTTTCTTTATCTTATTTTAAAACCTTTTATTGGACATATAATCAATATCAAATAATAATGATACTATTACTAGACTGTCAATAATATTTTGTATAATTTGCAACATATTTTAAATTGAAACAATATAAAACTTTGGTAAGTAAAATAAAGAACATTTCTACAATTAGAAATGTTCAAACTTTTAGTTGGGCCATACTATTTTTTTTTTATTTTTTATTTTCCAATCACAAAAAAAAAAAAAAAATTATTAAGCCATAAGATTGTTATAAGAAGAATAAAAAGACATGAATGAATAATTTCAATATGATAAATTGGACAATAAATTAAGAATGGAGATACTTTTAAAACTTTAATAGACTAGAGCTAGTAAAAGAAGAAGGATGGGGCAAAAGAAGAAGAAGAAGAAGAAAGATAGTAAAAGAAGAGAGATGTTTTTATTAAAAGAAGAAGAAGGGGAAGAGGAAGACGAAGAGGAGAGGTAGATAGGATAATAGGTACAAGCAGCATATAGTGGTTATAATGAGTTAGGTTTTTGTTATTATTTTATTCATGACTAAATAAAAACAAGTATTAATCCTTTTATTTTTTAATATTATTTAATTATTAGTATAAGATATTATAGACTATGGACGTTTTATAATTTAGAGAAAAGGTTTCAAGGTGGGACATGGTACCCTATGCTCATATCCGTACCCTACCCTATAGGAGTAGGTTTTAAAAAATTACCATTCGGAGCCTATTTTATAACCTTCATTACTTACCTGGAACCTACTTAGTGAAGCAAGGTTCGGGTAGGTACCCTATACAACAGTGTTAACCGCTCACTCTTACTTGGTAAGATAACCATGTAATCTGATAATACAATGACTTATATCATAAAGTGTTTATTATAACAATGAATTTTATATCATGGGGAGATTATTTAATAAAATACAATTAGTAAGACAATTTTAATATATAGTAACAATGTGATCTATTAATTAGTAACTACTATCTTTTTAGGTTAATATAGACAAAAGATGTATTTTATTAATGTGAAACAATTAAATTAGAAAAAGAATAGTGTAATGGTATTAATGTTCCATGAATTATTGTAACAAATACATTTAATAGGATTAAACTTGATAATTGTATGGCATTTTATAGTAATATAATACAAAAACGAAAGATATTTAGTCCATGGAAATGATATGCTATTATTAAAATATACATATATAACTTATAAAAGTAAGGAAATAAATTGGCGCTAATGCCATTGTAGCCTAACGACATGGCTGCTAGTCTCTTATTAGGATAGACAAGGATTCGAATCCCCTATTTCTCCATAATTGCCTAAAAAAAAACGAAAAGGAAATCAATAAGTGTAGTAGGACAATCAATTTAATATAATTACAATTCATCAAAATATGATTCAAACTCTTTTTATTACCTTAGTTATAATCCATTACCAAAATTAAAATGGTTTATTTCCTATGAAAAATTTTGTAACTACAAAGTGCTCATATGTATATAAATGAATTTCTTTATTTGATAATGGGATATAAAAAAAAATGCCATAAGGATGTAACTGTAATGGTGTATAATTTTATTGTTTTTGGTGATATTGATTGGCCAAATTACAATGATAGGAATATGAATAGTTTATATAAACCTAATGAACAGTTGAATGATTTATCAATGTACATAATATAGATACTGCAAACACCTTTTATGGATTATAGTGATAATCTATTATTATTAATAGTAAAAGATTTATTGCCTAAAAAATAAAAAAAAATTATAATTAGAATATTTATATGTATGTATACTTCCTACATAAATTTAAAACAATAGAATTTTTTGATATCTTATGAAACACTATAGTATGACATTGAATAACAATGTTACAATGATTATAATGTGTTGATAATTCATAAACTTAATAAAGGCAAATACACAATTTTGCCATCATGCAGTTTATATTATATGATACTTACCATATTATACATTTAACGTACTAATTGCTTTGTAGAAATATTCACAATAATAAACTCTATAACATATATGAAATTTGTTCAAATATAAAATACAATAACAAGATAATTTAACATACAATATCAATATAACAATATGATTGATTGATTATCACTCATGATTAAAACTCGTACATAGGTTTGTCATATAGGTATGAAATAAATTTAAAATAACTAAATAAACTTGTTTATACTTCACATATAATACATGTATCAATTATATTATGTCTTAGAAACTCAACCTAAGAACTTGTATATTCAATAGTTTTTAAAGTATAACTTATTCAAATTTCTTATTTGCAAATATGTAATGCCATACTAAATTTAATCTTTATCAATTTTAATTATGAAAGACTATAGTCAAAACAAAACCTTTTCTACTACAATCTTAATTAAAGTTTTATTATTATAATTCAATATTATGGGACACAATGAAATATCAAATGAACAGGACAACAATATAATAATATAGCAATAAATATACATTAAAATAATAATTTGATAATAACCTGCAAAAGATATGATAACAAGATAAAATAGTTTGCAACAAAACCATGCTTGATAATTTATAAATTTTTCATTTATCTAAAATATTTTAATATTACATTATCACATAATACAACCATGAATATATGCTACAATGTTGTTGAAGAAAAATAATTTTGACATAATCAACAAATGATATAATTAATATCTAATTCTATGTGAGACCTAGTCTTCTACTTGACATAGAAAGTATAGCAGAGACAAGCAATGAAGTTAAGTCATTAAGAAAAGCTTAAAAAATAGGTTAAGTTTAATGACCATACTTGAACTATTTGATATTGATGCAAATTAGAGCGTTCGAAATGATTTAAGTTCTTTGGATAATTTTGTCTAAATTGAGCTAAATTTTAATATAAGTTTATAAAAAAATAGACAAATAACCTTAGTAATATCAATTTCTCAAAATAAATATTTATAATATTTAATCTCAATAAAATGTATTTTTACTAAGTATGATTGGAAATTATTAGAAACTCGAAATTACAGTTTCGAATGATCATGAAACCTTAGAGATAAATTATATATATAATAAAAATATTATGTGAAATAAAATAATATTTAGAACATATGTATATACCCCGTGTATAATTACTACGTGTAATTAAATACTTGTAATTATCTAAAATACCCAATAAATTACGAGTTAAGCCTAAATAAGCTTATGAAATTGTAAAAGAAATTAATAAACAATTATAAAACAAAGGGGAATAACTAAGATGAAGATGGATAGGCATGTGGCCTCAACATGGATAGATGCTTAAGAAAAACAAGTTATCATGCAATGGAGTTTAGTATTTAAGGGAACTAGACTTGAAGAGAGAGAAATTTAGCCATTTGAAGTATCTAAGGTATTTTAAAAATCCAAAAAGTGATCTCCAATAATCATACATGCAAAGAGGGTTTTAAGAAAAATTGAGTGAGAAATTAAAGATCAAAGAGTTGAAATTAGGAAAAATAGCAAAATTGGTGCACGCTTTAGGTAGTTTAGTTGTTCGTTAAAGTAAGAAGATGCTGGGCATGAACCTACCGCACCATCACAAGTAGTGACCCATGCTTAGATTGGTCGATAATGGTAGAGGAGTAACTGCTAGCCAGAGGTCCAATTTCTAGTGAGGTCTTATTCTAGTTTGAATTTAAGTAATTTTGTAAAAATATAAAAAAATGCCTAGAAAATTATGAAAAAATTTATTTCTACATATTTTTATGTATAGAATCTAAGAAAATATATAATTTTGTACAAATTTAATAGTTAGAGTATACATTCTTAAAAAATCAGAAAAATTGAAAAATTTTCAATATTAAAATAAATAGGACTAATGATGTAGTTTTACCTTCAAAATTTTTTTGTAAACTGCCATGTATTAATATTCAATTGTTATGTAATTTATTGCAAAACTATTTTCTAAATTTTTATGTAATTTTTGAACCTTAAGTTAGGTATCAAATGGTGTTTTAAGTGATAAATAACCTATTTCTTCTAATAACCTCACTTGGATTAGTTAGTGAAGTATTTATACTACTATGAGATGGTTAGATTGAGTAATTAAGTTAGGAGTCATGGAAAAATTGTGAGTTAGTTTAAAAAAGTAAAGTTGGTAACTTGACTAATTTGTTGGAATTGAAAATTTGATGAACTATGATGTAATGAATAAGGAGTTGGGAAGTAGTGAAGTTGAGAAAGGTTGTTTGAAGTGTTAGTTGTTGTTTTAAATTGATCTCATAATTGTAACATGGAAGAAAAGCGCTTAAATTAACTAATTAAGGGATATTGGTTATAGGCTTAGCGTAGCTCGGATGTTCTGTAAACGAATTTTACACTAGAATAGTACTTAAAGAGTAAGTTAGAAGCAAAATTTATGAGTTAGATGTAAAAATTGAGGATTCAAAAGCTTAGTCAAAGGTTATTTTTCTTAAAAACTCTAAAGATAACATAGTTCGAGGGTAGCTCAAAGGATAGTCTAGTAAGGAGCTTCACCTTGAGAAACTTAGAAGTTGTATTGAAGGATAACATTGATATTATGAATAACCCATGTGTAGCTTAGATAGTAACTCAAAGAATTTTCGACTAAAGATAATTACTATGAGATCACTCAAAATCAAACTCAGAGGTCGAATTAGAACCAACTTACAATGAACTAACAACCAACAAGCAGGTGTTTAACTGGTATATGCATGTATGTATACACACACACACACACACACACATATACGTACTAATGACTTGTAATTGACCTTAGAACTAATTTCTCTTGCTAAGTGAAGTCGTAGAGGAGGAAGTTCCTATTAACAAGTAAGATTGGAAATATACTACTAGCTAGGTAAGCGGATATTTGTGTGTACTTGAGTAAACTTATGCCTACTCTTAACTTTGTGCGCTCTATGATGTTTTGGCTTGGTTGAACTTGATTTCAAGTTGATGTGCTAGTCGATGAACCATATGGAGGTACCTATTATAATTGTCGCTAAATTAATAGTGACATGATATTAAACTTTATTGTTATGTTGATATTGATGAATGCATATTTGATATTCGTTAGGGTTTGTGTTATCTTGGAAAATAATCTAGGGACTAACTCTATCTCTTAAGGTGTTCACCTAAGTTGACTCGATATCGAGATCTTACAACTAACAAAACTACAAACTAAAGGCTATGTAATAAGTGATGAATAAGTTTGCTTGTATTTGCTAAGTTTTGCTTGGCATATGCTCTATTGCATTTATCGCATGGTATGAAAAAGACCTATGTGTTAAGTTTTCTAAAAAACAAGATATTGTTAGGTTGGTTTTTATATGAAAGGCTGGGTTTATCAAGTGAAATACTTTGTTTATAAAAGCTAGGTTTCTGAGTATATAGAGACTACATTATATCTACTAGGCTAACTATATGTTGGATTTTCTAACCACTCTATGTGGTTATTACTAGACTGAAATGTTTGCTAGGTTTTTGGATATATTATCCAAATGCCTAGTTTGAGTTGACCGAACTGGATGAGTTGCTAGGTTGAGCAAGGATATTGGTACTAATGCATTTCACGTGCATGAGCATGGTACACACTTGTTGAATTTGTATGGTTTGGCTAGGAAATTATAAGATAACGTAATTGGACTATCTACTTGAATGATGTGCCTGTTTTGTTATACTTATTGTTGTATGCCTATCCACTCTCACTTAGCTCTTAATATTTGAGGGGATGAGTTTCTTTTATCCTCAAGTTACAAATGAATAGATAGAAGAAGGTATCAAGTGATAAGGAGACTTCAAAACTCTAGCTAAAGGTGGGATATTAAGAGAAGTCATTGACTACACAATATGACTTAAGTATACGAAGATAGCTTTTCAAGAAAGCAATGGGTATTACTTCACCAATGGTTTAGTATAGTTGTTGCAGTCCAAAAAAGTGAATTTGTAAAAGAGTTATCATGTTATATAGTAGTGTATAACTGTGATACTTTAAGTATGGCTCACTAATGTAGAAGCTTTTGCCATTGTTTATCATATTGAATGGGAAATGATTTGAAAGTAATTGTTTATGGAATAAAAGAGCAAGTTGAGTATAGGTTCTACCTTATCCTTAACTCAAGGATGGCAGTAATGAACCGTCTTCAAGTACCAAGAGTTTGAGAAAAGTTTTTAAGCTGACATCTAGAAGGTAGGGTGTTATAGGGTGATATTAGAGCATGGTTTGAAAACGGGCCATAGAGTGTCATAACTTACTTAGGGAATTGGATTGGAAGTGTGATGAATTAAAAAGTTGAGGCATTTATGTGGATTTTAAAATTGAAGTAAGGTTGGAAATGAGTTCTAAGGTAGGGCGAAGAGCATGGATTAAGGTTATTTAAGATGAAGAGACAAAAAGTATGAGGAGTGACATGGAACGATGTAAGCTTCGAGCAAAATTCTTAAGGAAGCTGTTGAAAAATTAATGATCTTGAGTTGATATTGAGTAGGAAATCTTAGTAAATCCAGAACAAATTGTTGTCTTGATGGAATTGAGTAGAAGTATCATAGACATATAACAGTTAAGAATAAAAAAGAAATGGATTGAGTTAGGTTGTGAGCTAGGGAAACTCTATAAAGATAAGAATGCAGTAATAGGAATGCATGTATGAGGCTATCTAAAGTAACTAGAATAACGTAAGGAGATGAAAGAATAGTATTTCTGTATAGCAAGAATAGGTCAAGAGACTGGTGTAAGAATTATATGCTTCCAGTAATCACGTAATAAGAAGAAAATAAATGGATAAAGCATGGGATATGGTTAAACCAATACTAAATAATACACTTCATGGATGCTCTTGGCACACATGAGTAAGGTTGGAAGGGAATGACAAATCTATGATTCTTGTGTTTCATTCATTTGATCCTTTGACTGTCATGACTCTAGTGTCCCTTATGTTGAGTTTTTGTCTTCATTGTTGATCTAGTCATATCATATCAATCATAATATCAGTAATTGGTCAGTTCCTTAGAGTATCTTGTTAGTCTAAGAGTTGTGTTAGTCTTGCTTGATTTAAATGAAGTCCAACTGTATTGAGTCATTACGAGTATCATTTGAGTTCGAATCAACTAAAAGTTCATATTTGCTATACTCGTACTTGATATCATATGTATGCCAGCTATATGAAGTGCTTGAGTCCCTAACTATGATGTAGTTGTGATACTTAGAGAACTATGCATGAGAAGTGAGACTAGCCAGAAGTTAAATTGAAAAAAAAGAAATATTGTTAAGACTAGACTTGAGTAAACATAAGAAATAAGATATGCATTAGATGGCAGAAACATAGTTAGAAAGTAGTTAAAGGTGGAACCCCGATTAATCTAGAGGTTAGAGGATGTGTTACAATGTTTTTTGGTACAATAATTTAAACTTGGTAAGACTTAGAACTTGCATTAGAAAGTACCATAACTTGAAAAATAAAAGAATGTATGAACTTAGAACCTAGGTCAGAAAGTATAAGACGTAGGACTGATTGAAATGATGCCAAACTTCAAAAGCTTGTTAACTTAAAAATAATTTATAGAGTAAGAAATGGATTTGATGACTTTCATAAGTGATGTTCTTACTAAAGATATTAAGTGTATTATAGTGAAAGATAACGTAGAGAATACGTTAGAAACGATCTTGTTAAGAATTCTAAAAACAACTTTACTAAGAAGACATATTCGACTCATAAAGTTATAAGATGAGAAGAGTAAAGTTTAGTTGAAAAGAAGTAATTTGGTGATATGGGAACAAAATAACAAAGTCATAACCTAACTTAGAAAGTAAGTGGTGACATTAGTTAGTTAAAATCCTATATTGGATAAGTATTCAGAAGTTGATTCAAAGGAATTAATATAATGAAATCATAAGTTAGCTAATTTGAATAGTAGGGCGCGAAAACTCAAATGAGTGGGCTCTATGTAACTAGGTATGTATACCTTAAACTCAAAGTGTTGAATCTGATTATGGCACTAATAAGGAATAATGGTGTTAGACCTATGTATGAGGCTATATAGGATGAGAAGGGAGGATATATTTATTTTATAAGAAGTCAAACACAATAGAGATGGAAGCAAAGACTACTAGCCTTGGTAAGGATGCACAATATTACAGAAGCTGAGGTAAGGGATGTTTAAAGCCAAATGTGTTAAAGTTATAGAAATTACATAAAAGTAAGATTAGTTTACCTATGATAAGACATTGAGGTGTAGAAAGTAACACAGATGCAAAGTAGTCGTACCTTTAGCAATTATGTTAAGTTATAAATGTGTAGAAAATTGAAGTCGAAGATAAACTAAAGTTCTTAAATTACAAGCGTGAGGCTTAGAAAGTTAGACAGAAGGTCTTGGTAGCATATGAAGTATTAGAGACCTAATAAAGAGAGTAAAATTAATGTTGCTACTTGAACCCCTATTGTACGAAAGGCGATAACAAAGGTATAGATTTAGATGTAAGTGCTTGAATAACATAAAGAACGAAAATATTGAAGTTGTGACTTTAACAATAATTGATGATTGTGATGTGATGTGCAAATTAGAGTCATGCAATAGAAGCATGGTTTTGGGTTTGAACTCAAAAGTCCTGGATTATGGAAATTTCGAGGATGAAACTTTTTGAAGGGGGGGGGGGGGGGGGGGGGGGGGGGGTGGAACACTTAACATAGGAAGTAAAGTAGTGGCAAACAACAAAGTTAAGTTATTAAGAGAAGCTTAAGAAATACATTAAGTTAAATGACCATACATAAACTGTTTGATATCGATACGAATTAAGGTGATAGGAATGATTTAGGGCCTTCGAACAATTTTGTCCGAATTGAGCCAAATTTTAATATAAGTTCATTAAAGTTAAACAAATAGTCTTAATAATATCACTTTCTCAATAAAATGTATTTTTACTAGGTACAATTGAAAATTCGAAATTAGATTTTCGAATGATTAGGAAACTTTAGAGATAAATTATATATGCAATAAAAATATTACATGATATAAAATAATATATAGAACATATGCATATAACCTGCATTTAATTATTACATGTGATTTTATAATTGTAATTATCTAAAATACTTGATAAATTACAATTTAAGCCTAAATAAACTTATGAAATTGTAAAAATTAATAAAAAATTATGAAAATAAAGGGGAATAGCTAAGATGAAGATGGATAGGAGTGTGACCTCAACATGGATAGATGTTTTAGAAAAATGCTAAGTTATCATGTAATGGAGTTTAGTATTTAAGGGAATTAGACTTGAAGATAGAGAAATTTAGCCATTTGAAGTATCTAAGGTACTTTAAAAATCCAAAAAGTGCTCTCTAATAATCATACATGCAAAGAGGGTTTTAAGAAAAATTAAGTGGGGGATTGAAGATCAAAGAGCTAAAATTAGGGAAAATAGCAAAATCGGTGCGTGATTTAAGTGGTTTAGTTATTCATTGGAGTATTAGGTTGCTGGACATGAACCAACCCACACCATAAGGAGTGGCCCATGCCTAGATCAGCCAACAATGGCTGAGAAGCAATTGGTGGCCGAAGCTTCATTTTCTGGTGAGGTCCTTTTCTAGTTCGATTTTAGGTAATTTTCCAAAAATATATAAAAAGCTCAAAAAATTATGAAAAAATTTATTCCTACATATTTTCATGTATAGAATCTAATAAAAATATGATTTGTAGAAATTTAATAGCTATAGTATATGTTCTTAAAAAATCAAAGAAATCGAACAATTTTTTATATTAAAATAAATAGGGTTAATGACGTAGTTTTGCCTTCAAAATTTTTATGTAAACTACCTTATATTAATATTGAACTACTGTGAAGAGATTTCTTACAAAACTATTTTCTAAATTTTTATGTGATTTTTTATCACTAAGTTAGGTATTAAGTGGTGTTTTTAATGACAAATAACCTATTTCTTTTAATAACCTCACTTGGATTCTAAATTAGATTAGTTATTGAAGTATTTATACTATTCTAAGATGGTTGGATTGAGTAATCAAGTTAGGAGTTATGGAAAAATTATGAATCAACTTTAAAAAGTAAAGTTTGTAACTTAACTAGTTTGTTGAAATTGAAAATTTGATGAACTATAATGTAATGAATAAGGAGTTGGGAAATAATGAAGCTAAGGAAGGTTGTTCAAAGTCTTAGTTACTATTTTAAATTGATCTCATAATTGTAACTTAGAGGAAAAACAAGTAAATTAACTAATTAGGGAATATTGGTTAAAATAGGAAGATAACTTAGATGTTTTGTGAATGAATTTTACACTAGAATAGCACTCATAGAGTGAGTTAGAAGCAAAATTTATGAGTTAAATGTAAAAATAACGGATTTAGAAACTTGGTCAAAGTTGTTTTTCTTAAAAACTCTACAAATAATAGAGTTTGAAGGTAGCTCAAATGATAGTTTAGTAAGGAGCTTAACTTAGAGAAACTTAAAAGTGGTGTTTGATGATAACATTGATATTATAAATGACCCATGTGTAACTCAGATAGTAACTCAAAGGATTTTAACTAAGGAAAATTATTATAGAATCACTTAGAATCAAACTTAGAGATTGAACTAGAACCAACTTACGATGAACAAACAACCAACAAGTAGGTGTTTAATGGCTTTAGAAGTACTTCCTCTTGCTAGGTGAAATTATAGAGGAGGAAGTTTCTGTTAAAAAATAAGATTGGGAATTTATCACCAGTTAGGTATGTGGATATTTGTATGTGCTTGAGTAAACTTATGCCTACACTTAATTTTGTATGCTCTATGATGTTTTGAAAGCTAAGTATTAATTTTATTAGAAAATCTTAAGTTATAAAATTTTCTTTAAAAGAAAATATCTATCTATAATATTAAAGCTAAGGATGCACCTTTGGTGTCTTTATTGTTTTAATATTTAACTTTATTTAGATTTTACTAAACAACCCCTGCATACTTAATAGTTACCACCAATAAATCATTGAGGTTTTAGGGTTATTATGATAAAAAACTCTATATGCCAAAATGGTATTTAACCTACAAATCATCAATAAAAATGGAATCCAGACTAAAAATGTTAAATCAAAATAGCATATTTTATTTATAACTCGTATATCCATAAATTTTAATAATTAGTTTATCAAATTTTCAATTATTGTAATATCTTTAAGCCCTAATACTTCATGAGTAAAATTTGGTTTTTCAACCTTTAGCATAAGAAAATATTATGTGCTTATTTCATGAGGAATTCATTTTTCCTCATTTAAAATTCTATATAATTAAAGAAGTTAAGCACCTATTATACCTATAAATTAAATGATCGAGCATATATAAATTGATCATAATAATTATAAATGTATCAATAATGGTCATCAATAATAAAATAACATTTATAGTTTGATGAAATGATATTAATGGCTTGCAATGTAAAATAACAAATTCTAATATTAGAGGATAAAACAAATTAAAAAATATTCCTTGCATTATTATTTTTTTCATATTGTTATTATTGGTAAATGCATCACGAGTATATCGTTTGCTAGTAATTTATAAAAAGAAATCTAATTTGATGAAAAAGATGTAAAAACATTAATTCTATGTGAAAAGTCCTAAATTGTTCAAAAACTCTAAATGAACTGTGGAAACTTTCATTGTATGGGAAATCCTAGAAATGAATTTGGAAAATATCCTAAATTTGATTAATAACCCTCTAAGAATTAGAAATTGACACCTTAACATTAGGATGGGGAGTCTAAATTTATCATAAGAATTCAAAAGGGAAAGTATTTTTATTTTTATTTTTATTAGGAAACTAAGATTCAGATACTTGAAGAATGATGGATACAAAAGTATATCTATTATTATTAGCAATATTATTTTATTGTTATTAAAGAAATATGAAAGATTTACAAGAAAGAATTAAATTCTTTTTTCTTCTTCTTTTTCTTCTTTTCTTAAATCACGATCATTTATTCGTATACTAACTCCTTAGTACACAAGGTATGATATGAGTGAATTGATGAAGAAATCGATTATTGTTTTTACTATAAAAAATGAGGGAATATTAATTATATAAAATCAAACAAGCATTAAATTAATAAAAGGAAAATATAAGAAGAAAGGAAAAAATAATAAATAAAATAAAATGAAATGAAAAAATAAAAATCTTGGCTTTGACGAACAGTTTTAGCTGGGGAAGAGCAGTTGGCAGAAGTGCCTCCAGTGTTTGTCGATGGTAGGCGCTGTGTCAGCTGGCTTGAGAAGGTTAAATTAGCCCTTAAAGTGATGATGTTTCAACAATAGGGGTTCGTTCATGATGGTTTTCGAGACGTGCTGGCGTAGGTTAAGTTTGATTCTCAAATGGAGGTGATTGGCAGTGTTTCTTGGCGAAAAGGAGGTGGCTTTAGGTTGTTTTGAGGATAGGAAAGCTATTTGCGGTGATGGATTAACTCGGATTTAGGTGGTTAAAGGTGATGAACCAGAGAGAGAGAGAAAGGAATGGATATTAAGAACTCGCTAAAGAGAGAATGCACGATTTGAGCTCGTTTGAAATCAAATCTAGAGGAATTGTTGATGATAATCAATCCCCAGACTTTACTATTTATAGAGAAGCATGAGTCAAGCGTTACGTACGATAGAAAGTCGAGAATTGCAGCTTTAATGTGGGATGCGTTTTGGTTTTAATTTGATTCTCAAATTAATGCTGTTAAATGCCATTCTAGAAATAATTTACTTCTAGAATCTGTTTTGACTAGTCATCTACTCGACTCCAAAAAAAAAAATAAAAAAAAAATTTGGAGGAAACGGGCTTCTTTTTGAGAATTGAAGCTTGCAATTGAGTTTTCATGACCGCTTCGTGGGTTCTTACTTGCCATTAGAAGTGTGCAAGTGGGTTGAATGGGTCAACTTGGTCCGGTCTTTAATAGCTCACTTGCATACCTCTACTTGTCATGAGGAAGAAAAAAACCATACTTGCAAGTCATATGCAATCGAATTTTCAATCTTTAAGAAATTAACAAAAAAAAAAAAAAGAAAAGAAAATTCCTATGGTTCAAGCAAAATTTGAACCCTTAACCTATTAGGTGTAATATTAATCCCTTAACCACTTAACCAACAAGCTTACCTCATTTATTTATTAAAAACAAAATATATTTAAACCATAGCATTAAATCAAGTATAAACAAAACTCAAGGATTAATGTAAGTCTATTATGTCTCAAAATTTGGTCTAATATGCATGTGTTACAAATTTTATGATTTAAGACATGCTCAAATTTAATTAAAGCCCAAATTGTGGCCTTCAAAACTTAAAAATTGTATAACTTTATCAATTTAGATATAAATGAGGCCCGATTGAACTTGCATTTTTCTTAATTATGCTCTTTCTCATACTTTACATCAAATCGACTATGAAAAAAAATTGTTATTTTCAAAATTGAATCCCATCTTCATTTAAAATTTTAGCTTTACCAAATTAATATACATGGTAGGCCTTAAATAGTTATTTTGGTCTAAGAAAGCTAAAATTCTTATTTTATTTTTATGTCTTCTTCTTCTTTCTTTCTTTCTTTTCTTTTTTTTTTGACTCTTTTAGGATTTTTTAATTTTTTTCGTTT
The DNA here is from genome assembly GCA_024138015.1 of Lumnitzera littorea. Lineage (NCBI taxonomy): Eukaryota > Viridiplantae > Streptophyta > Magnoliopsida > Myrtales > Combretaceae > Lumnitzera > Lumnitzera littorea. Next base: position 31,574,774 of record JAMXBB010000004.1, on the reverse strand, counting down.
TCTTTTTCTTTTTCAAATTTTCATTTTTTATTATGCTATATTCTATTGGGACTTTCACTTATTCTAATTTTTGGATTTACTAGTGGTTTTGGTGGAAATAGGTTATCAACAATTCTAAGATAAAGTAACAAGTTAAGATGATAGGCTACGGAAGCCGTTATAGCTCAAAATGATGAACTGTTGTGATGAGAAGAGGTATATTAGTAACCTATAGTGATCATAGTATTTCTTTTTGTTTATTTTTTTAATCATACCGCTTTAAGTAGAAGGTAATTGTAGAAAGTACAAGAATTCCTATATTTTGGACAAAAGATGAGTAAGATGTAGCCCTGCACTTTTGTTAAGTTTTGGGATAATCCATTCAAGGCTTATCCTCTTATAGATTTTCATAATTGATTAAATTATATTGACCCATTGTTTTCATTAGAAGATAGTCAAATTTCATGTAGGGCATAGCATCATGTTCCCTATTGATAGACATTTTTTTTATAATTATTATGTGGGCTTATATTAGTTGGCCCAATGCTTAAGTACAATCCAATAATTCAATTTAAGTACAATTTCCATTAACTCACTATAAATATCAGACAAGACCCCTTGATAAAGGGACCCTCTTCCATTCTCTTACTCTCATAATCACTTTACAATCTTTTTCACAATTCAAGAAGACTGACTTAAGTATTAGAATAGCCATGCTGAAATACCTTCTGTAGCTGTATTCTTATTTTGCAGGTGTTCGCATACCAGAATGAAAATCTACAATCAACATTCCCTATTCCATTCCAATTTTCCTATTTCCTAGTCTCTTATTTGATATTCATATTCTTCATTCAAGCAGAGCTCGCATAAGAACTATAACAATTGGAAATGCAAGAATTACTGAACTAGCTATTTGACAGTTTCAACTACATTTATACTTCTATCTTTCAAACTTTCTATCTCAATCTCAAATAGCCCAACTTACTCCCCCTACTTGTAGAAATGAATGGATCAGAAGGGGGTTGGGTAATCCAATAATCCAATCCGGGTATAATTTTTATTGACTCATTATAAATACTAGACAAAACCTTCAGGTATAGGGACACTCATAAGCATTAGAGTAGCCATGCTAGAGCACTCTTCGGTGTCTTTGGTAATTGTGTTCTTGTTTTGTAGGTATTTGCACATTAGAATGAAAATCTACAATCAACATTCCCTATTCCATTCCAATTGTCCTCTTTCTTAGTCTCTTATTTGATGTTCATATTCTTCATTTAAGTTTGTGTTTCACAACAAAATTTAGAGGTAATTTTATTTATTTCAATTTATGTCATCAAATAACTCAAAATTGGTTGAGAGGTTTGATCTTCAATTCATCTCTTTTTTCAAACAAAACAATGAGAAAATAATTTATCTTCTTATGTACATATTCAATTATATCTTAAGAATTTTTCTTTTGGAAAAAGAGTTTAATTTCTTTATTTTTTTATTTTTATCATGTATTTTAAATTTTAACTACTATAAACATATTACAGTTTTTTAAAACTATTTTGCAAAGTTTGTAAAGACTCATGTTTATATATTTTGATTCTATCGACCCTCTAGGTATTCTAAATAGAATGATGAGTTTAACAATCTTAGTTAGGCTATTTTAAATTTTAGAATCTAATGATTATTTGGGGATTCTCTATCAAAGTTATTAAAACATATTTGGTTCTATCGTTGTGAAGGTTGTTTAGAGTTTTTTCTTAATGGAGACATTTCCTTACTCCTTAAAACTTATTGGCTTGATCCTTATTCCAATAGTCCCTAGCTTAAAGTTAATTATTATAAACTTATTGGCTTTGGTAACTTCTATTATAAAATAATCTCTAAGATTAAGTTCACTATTGAAAAGCTTTTCTTGAGTGACTTCATAGCTAAAAATTCGAGTGTTTATCTTCAAAAGATTGATGGAAGATAACATATTGATAGCTAATGAACTATTTTACTACTTGAAAGTTAAAACCAAAAGAAAATCCAATAGCCATTCTCTAAATTGACACAAACAAAACTTGCAATAGAGTTGAGTAAGATTTCTTGAGAGTCATTACACATGCACTCACTTGAGAAATAGTATAAACAAGGACACCTAGTGTAAAAAAAATTGAAATGGAATGAGGATTAATTGTAAAAAAGACACTTAAAGATCATCTATGCATTACTGATTGATCATCATGAAATATCTGATGAGACTTCATAGTCCAATTGTTTAGCAATTGAAACCTAAAAGAAAAGAACAAAAGAGAATAAAAATCCCCATAAATTTAGGATATTTATAAAAAAATAAAACATGTAGGGTTATAAGTCAACTGGAGAGTTGTGAATCTAATCTACCTCTAATAAAGCACCACCTCCTCTTTTTTGTCATTGACATCTTGACTAGAGGTAAGCAAGCGTTGGTAGATAAGGCATGGGGCTTTACTTGTATCCTTCTCTATAGGTACTAGTTGCCGAATTTTTAGAACTGAAACCTATCCTATGATACCTTGAAATCATCTTGTACTCTATATATTTTATAGGGTAAAAGATAACTTGAGAAGCTGTATTTCCTTTTTTCTTTTGAAACCTTTAATTTTTTAAATTTCTATCATTTCATTGAGAACAAACCTAAAACCTTAAGCTTAAAAGTTAATTTTGATGCAAGTCATGTCAAAAACTAACCAGATAAAAGTTTATGTGAATAAAAAAGAAGACAACCTAATGAGCAATATTCATTAAGATAAACCAAAACCTTAAGTTTGTGTGCATGAATATGTATTATAGAAAAAGATATTGCTAGTGTTTAGCTTTTTATTTATAAAATGATAAACTCATAAAAAAAATAAAAATAAAATGGATTAAAAGTCCTCATAAATGAAAAATTTACATATAGAACAAAAAAAAAAAAAAAAAAAAAAGATAGATACACAAGACACTTGTAAGTTTTTTAAATATCCTTTAGTGCATTGTGTTGTAACACATGCCAACAAAAACAAGAATAGAATAAACACTTAATTATGTAGTTTTGTGAAACTAGACAACATAGTTACATTACATAGCCAACAAAAACCAAGAACGGACCTAAAAGGAAACACTTACACTTCATTGCATTTTGTTGGAACACATGCAAACAAAAGAAAAAGGGAATGTAAGATAGAGTATCATAAGTTTTTCCAAAATGAAGTATTCTAGATGGCTAATTTAGATAATGGTATTTCAAAATAGAAGTGACATCTTCCATATATATCTTTAATCTTTAAAATGTGATTTATCCTCCTCTTCAATTAATATCCAAAATGTCTTTATTAATGGAACTTTATCTATACAAGATAAAGAAAATAGTCAAACAAAAATTTAGTGGTATGAAATATAAATAAATGCAATGAACTTGAATAGTTAATACAAGAAAAAAAAAATTGTTAACTATCAATATAAGGATTTACTTATTTCATATCTTTCAGCTTTTTTCAAGTATTCTTCCACAAAAAATTAGCTTTGGAATATTTATCAACCAATCTTGTGCATAAGCAATAACTCTTGGTGTTTGTAGACCACACAAATTTTCTAAATAGGGGGCTAGAAGTTGGTAAGAGTAACTGAAAAATGTCCTGAGTATTGGTGAAATAACTAACCTTGAAACTAAAAACTACACTCGAAGGCCTTAATTCAAACTCCTAAAACCTTAAATGGTAGTCTCAACTCTAATTCGACATTTACACCTAAAACCTAAATCTCATAAACTAATACCAATAAACTGCTGTTAATTCTCAAGTTCGACATAATTTAACGAAACCTTGAAAGAAAGGAAACCTTAACTCAAATCCTAAAACCCTAATCACTTGCTCGAAAACCTTAACTCAAAAATCTTAACCCTAAAATCGTAATGCCAATAACTAATGTTAACTCTCAAGTTCAACATATATACATTCATATAACACATACTTTCTTATAGGGTTGGTAATTTGCATTAGCCCATTGTATCCCACGTGTGTGACTAAATGAGTTTGTATTTTGAAAATCTTAACCCATAATTAGACCCATTTGTTAATTGTTTATGAAAACCTAAACTCATAACCCAACTCGTTTAATAAATGTGTTTTGTGTTTAGGTTGGATTCATTTATCAACAGAAAAATTGTAACTAAATCTATAGATAATTATAAATTAATAGGAGCGATGATCATAAAATTAAGATTTTGCAGATAAATAGGTCCTATAAGCATTTCACGAGGTTTAACTTGTAATCGTATAAAAACCTATTTATAATTATGTCATGTTGTATCTGAGTTCATGGATTGTGTCTTAAATTGCTAGCTTCACTTCTTGCATTCATACATACTTCCAATAAAATGGAGGTAATGCCCCATTTGACTAGTCCTATGATAGACATGTCCATTTTGTCAATTCAAAGCCCCATTTGACTGGTTTAATAACTTCCAAGCCTCTAATTGACTAGCTACAAGTGAGCATCCCATCCCAATGATAAAAAAATTTTTGTGTGCATTTTAAGAATATAGTAGGCTATCTGATCGAATTGATAAGCCATCAAATGACTTTTTAAAGGCCCTTTCAGTTTGCTAAATTGAATAAGAGGTAAATGAAATTGCTTAATTTAGTTAGATAAAATGAGCAAACAAGGAATAAAGATGTAATAAAATGAAAATAACTAAAATATTCCTATTATTTCTTCTTCTTCTTCCACCACCCCCCATCTTTCTCATTCTCTCTCAAACAACTCTATGGACCTTATGTCATCTATTGAGAAGTTGAGAGACCACGTAGCTGAGGACTCAAAGTCAAAGATCCACTTGGTACGGCATGGAGAGACTAGTGCAGACTAACCATAGAACTTGGTAACTGTGGGTTGTCCTTTCAAGTGTCTTGGCCAAGTATGGCAAGACTTTAGGGACTCCTTCTCAAGCTCGAACATCTAACTGCTGACCTTGCCTAGTTCGGATCGTACTCCTTCTAGGACAGGTTGATTGCATGCTGACTTCTTCAGTTAAATGCACAATTTTGTATTCTTGTATATAATTTCTTTATTTTAAATTATGAGTCCATTCTTTAGGGTTTAAGGCTTTATATATTATTTACAGTTTTTCTACTAAGATTTTAAGACTTGTCATAAATAGTAACATTTGTAATTAGCATATAGATCATCAAATAGTGACGAATATACATACACTTGGAACTTTCCTCTTTCGAGTAAGGTTATTCTTAAGCTCTTAGAGATTACATTTGCCTAATTATTGAGTATTGATTAACTCTTTAATCTTTTTTTGTGTTCTTATCAATCTTGTCCTTAAGATTGTGGTAAACCCCTCATTTGAGTGAGTTAGTAAGTTACATCTAATCTCTCATTTGAATCCTAAGTGACATTTAATGTTTGTAAGTCATATCGAACCCTATTTCAAGCTTAACCCTTGATTGTGTTTGTGTCTTGATGTGTGGTATCTATGCACATTCACTGTCAAAACCCCCATTTTACTTCTTGTTCTCCATACCCACTTGAACCCCGACTACCCATTCGAGTTCTAGCTTACTGCGTATACGTCAAGCTATAGCATCTTGATATCAAAGCTTGGGGGAGACGCGAACAGTGTTCTTCAAAGTCTGCTTTGTCGTTTGAACATCTATTAGTTGTCGTTCTGTAGTGTAGTGTATTGTTTGTGTTTTTAGTAGTTGTAGTATTGTACTATTGTTAAGTTGAGTAATAGTAATTTTAGTAGTTGATTCTAGTTGTTGTGGAATTGTTTGTTAGTAGTGGTATCTACAGAAGTTGACCAGTGGTTGTTTCTGGGTTATTGTAATTGTGTTTTGTTGTAAATCGTATTGTTCAAATTTCCTTTGAATATCACTATATGGACTAGAATGTTTGAAGATAGTGTCAATAATAGTGGAGATAGACGTCACAGAAACTTGAGGAGATGCATTGATAACTTTGAATATCAAATTCATAATCTTATTGATTCTATCTAAGAGCTTATTGGTTTAGTCAAAGGTTGTAGATGTATTGGTCAAGATGGAAGAAGTGAACAAACACCCATCAATAGAAGTAGCTCTAATGAGCTTAATGATGATGGATGACAACTACAAAAGGCTGCTGAGTCGAGAAGGAGAGAAAACTAACTTGTGCAGAGAAGAATTAATGATAGGAGTATTACCTTCGAGGCAAATCAAGGAGCCTGAAGAAGAGAGCTTGGGCCAAGAAGAAATATGGCTAAGCGGAGCTCTAACAAAAGTGGCTAATCTGAGGTAAATTGACTAGCTCAGAACACCAGGGAACCCTGAACACCTGGTTGAGGACTTAATAATATAAAGCTTACACTGACTACTTTCAATAAGAGTTGCTAACTTGAAGAGTTCTTAGATTGGGTTCCCTAAGTCAAGAAGTTGTTTGAATGCTACGAATGTAACAATTGAACAAAGGTTAAGTTGGCTTCATTATCCCTTATTGAATATGAAAACCTTTGGTGGGATAAGTTAGTTGCTAAGCGAGATGCTGAAAGAGAAGAGCAGATCAGAACTTAGAGGCTTATGAAGAGGTTAATGAACTAACGCTTTGTGTTGACTTACTTCAAGTAGGAGATTCTCCATGCTTTCCATCACCTAAGATAGGGTCGAAACACTATCGAGGAGTACTTGTAAGAGTTTGAAACTCTGATGACCAGGTGTAAGATATTTAAGCCTTAGGACCACATTATTGCTAGGTTCTTGAGTGAACTTAGAGATGACATTGCCAACATAGTCGAACTGCAACTGTTTAACTCATTAGATGAGCTAATTAATTTAGCCTTAAGGGTAGAGAGACAAAGGAGAAGAAGGCACCAAAGGTTGACTAACCAACCTTAACTAGTCAACCCTGAACTTGAGAAGTATTCCGAGAGAAAGCTAGAGAAGAAGATGGAGAGAGGTGAGTCTAGCTAACCTGATTAGGTCGAGACAAATAAGGTAGAGAAGGAAAAGGTACCTAGCACCAAGGCTTAAGAAGTTAAATGCTTCAAGTGCTTAAGTTATGGGCATATTACTTCTCAATATCTAAATAAAAGGGTTATGATCTTAAAGGGTGAAGAACTTAAAGCTCAAGTAAAGAGTCAAAGTGACAAGAGTTTGAGAGATAAGTTGATAGAAGAAAATGACTATGCTGAAAAATTTAAGTGAACTCTTAGTAATGACTAGCTAACGAGTCAACCTGAAAGTAGATCTCAAACAAAGGGAAAATTTATTTCATAATTGATGTTTGGTGAATGGGAAGACTTGTTCTATAGTTGTTGATGGAGGAAGCTGCACCAACATCGTTTCTATCTAGCTAGTAGAAAAGATGAAGATGTCGACCTACCTGTATCCCCGACCTTATGGACTGAAGTGGTTTAATGACAAGGGTATAGTTCATGTGAAAAAAGAGCTCGAATAGCATTTAAAGTAGGACAATATGAGGATGAGATTGACTTTGACATGGTCCTTATGAATGTTACAAATTTACTTCTTAGTCAACCAAGGGAGTATGATTGGAAAGTGATCCATGATGGCTTCCTTAACACTTACACTATTTGAAAGGATGAGAAGAGCTATTGCTTGACCCCCATGAGTGTTGAGGAAATCTAGAGCAACTTGATACCTATGGTGAAGAAAAGTTTGTTTGGCATCTTGGCCCATGCTCATTGTTTATCATTGAGGATGACTTCTTTTCAGACCTACGGTAATGATAGGAATTAGCTTGCGACTATATCTAAGCTGAGGCTGACTTGTCTTAAGCTGACACCGACCTATTTGAAGCTGTCGACTTGTTCTAAGCCGAGGTTGAATTGTTTAAAGTTGAGGCTGAGATAATACTAGAAGATTAAGAGGTAGAAAAAGAGTCACTCGGCATCAAGTATGTCATTTGCCGAGAAGCTAAGAGACCATATAGTTGATGACTAAAAGTTAAAGATCTACTCAACACAACATAGAGAGACTAATGCCGACTAACCATAGAACTCGACAATTGTGGCTAACCTTTTAAGTATTTTAGCCAAACACTGCGAGACTTCAGGGACTACTTCTCGAGCTTAGACATCCAACTACTAACCTTACCTCGTTTGGATCGTGTTCCTTCTAGCATAGGCTGAATGATTACATGTTGACTTCTTTTGTTAAATGTACAGTTTTGTATTTTTGTGCATAATTTCTTTATTTTTTATTATGGGCCCATTCTTTAAGGTTTAAGGCCCTATACATTATTTATTGTTTTGCCGCTAGGGTTTTAAGACTTACTATAAATAGCAACATTTGTAATTAGCATATAGATCATCAGATAGTGAAGAATATACATACATTTGGAACTTTCCTCTTTTAAGTAAGGTCATTCTTGAGCTCTTAGAGTTTACATTGGTCAGATTGTTGAGTGTTGATTAACTTTTTAATTTTTCTCGTGTTCTTATCAATCTTATCCTTAAGATTGTTGTGAACCCCTCATCTAAGTGAGTTAGTGAGTCAGTGAGTCATATCTAACTTCTTATTTGAATCTCGAGTAATATATCAGTGTTCGTGAATCGTAGCAAACCTTATTTTGAGCTCAACCCTAATTGTGTTTATGTCTTGGTGCGTGATATTCATATACATTCATCGTCAAACCTCCATTTTACTTCTTGTTCTCCATACCTACTTAAACCCTGAATACCCATTCTAGTTCCAACTCGTTGCATATACGGCGAGCCATAATAGCTCGGGGGGTGGAAATAGATAGCAGTCGTGCAGTGGTAGCTAATAACGGTGGTGTTCGATGGTGGTGGGTGTACAATGGTGGTTGGTTATGCTATGGTTGAAGGAAAAACGAAGGTAATAAGTCTTTTTCACTATGAATCACAATTGTCGTAACCTTATAAGGGGCTAAAAGAAATATCCTAAAGCCATTATATTACATGTGCACTTACAATACGAAGACTATTTTATAAGTTAGATATTGCAAGACTCTATTTGATTATTAATTACTTTTATTCATAATATATATAGTTAACTAATAATGAAAATAATTAAGGGAATCAATATTCCGCAGTTCACCAGAACCATAGAGAATCGGTATCCCCTACTAAATAATAAGATAAGATAGATAAAACTTTAGAACTTAAAAATTTGAACAATTTTTCGTAAGATTAGAAAATTTGATTTCAAATGAATGAATAGAAGCTTATGAACTTTAAGTCATCGTATCATTTAGCTCGTTGACCCTAATATACTAAGTCTAGCATCTAGAAGTTGGGTTGGAATCGCTCTATGCTCTAATCCTAACCCAATCGTCGCATTCTAGTAAAAGAAACTATTAGGAAGTGAGCAAACTATTACTTAGAGAGTTTATTTCTCACCACTACTGTTCAAGTAAGTTATCAAGCATTATTAACACAGGTATGCAATTTATCTACATTTGAAATGAATGCATGTGCGATAAATGCAAGCAATACATCCATAGGGGTTTGGAACCATGGAAGGTGTAGAGTTACGTTGCCTATATGTAGATTACACCCATGTTTAGATGTTAGGTGCCTCCAACTCAAGATAGCACCCCCATAGGTAAACCTTGACTCTGGACATTCACCCTTGAACCTTAACATGGGACATTTGCATACCAGGTGGACTTGGGTATCTACCTTCATCTAATCATTACCAATGCCATAAGGTCAAATTGAATGGACCTTAACTTAGGCCATCCATCCAATATCTAATCTATGATGCTATAAAGGCCAAACTAGATGGACCCTGACTCAAGCCATCTACTATTAGTCATCTAATAGTGATCCATTTGCTTTGCTTAAAAAATTTCATTAATAACTTCTTAAGAGAACATACAAAGGTTTTATAAAAAGGCAGCTTTTAAAAACTCATGAGTGAGTTTAGAAAAATTGACTTTTTCAAACCAATCCTAAGTTTTATAAAACTGTTACCAAAAAAACATTTCCAAAAAGTGTTTTATGAACAATCGATAAAAATTGGCAAAGTTTGGATTCTCTAACTTGTATACCTATAGGATTAAGAACATGTAATAGATATATCCAGTTATTTTAGCAACTATATAGATGATAGCACATAAGACAATTAGTCATTCAATAGATAATTAATATCAACCAACAAGTAGCACACAACCATTAAGTAATAAGTAAATAGCAGATTATTACAACTCCTTTACCTAGGCATAATTGTTCACTTAACATGGACTTTGGAATATCTTGAGTTCAAAAACTGGATCACCAATAGTAACATAGTTAACCCTATTATAAGTATGTAGTTTATTATTTTTATCCATGTGTTACTTGATCCTAACCTAAGTAATAAAGACCTTAAGGAATTATACCCTTAAGATTCACTTAACCCTTCTCCTAAGTATAGCACATGCTATGTGCAAGTTTAGAGATTCATTTTTTTCCCTTCTTTTCTTTGTGATCTTAAGCAACTTTATGATTTTGATATCTTAATTGCCTAATAAGTGGGTACATATACCTAATTATCATAATTCCTTTTAGTTATACCTTAAATTTCATCTTGTAATCATATTCACTCTTTTAATTCTCTAATAACATAAAGAGTCTTGCAAACTTCTTAGCTTGATCATCTATTTACAAATTCCTTAGTTAGGAAGCTTAGGCATATAATTACTGTATTTTATAAAAATTTTACTTCAACTCTTTATTTTATGTTTTAAATGAATCTTCTATATACTTAATGAGTCAATGATACTCTAAAGTCTTTAAATTCATCATTAACTAGTTAATTTAACTTTCTTTTCATCTTGATCCAAGTTCATATACAAAGCAAACTCTAAAAGCTATGTAATCCTTCATGCAATCACTACAATCTTATAGGGTACGATACTTCTCCTATTATATTTTATTAATTTTACTCTTAATTGATAATTAAATTTAAGTGAAATTCCATCCTTAATAAATAAGTATTAGATATGACTAATCACTTCAATTCTCTTCAGTTTTATCTTAGATCTCATCTTGTGACTATATTTGCTCTTTTAATGATTTTATGACTCAAGAGATCCTTAACCTACCAATTTAATCATTATTTTGTTAATTTCATAATAGATAAGTTTATATATCTATGTGTTATGATTCCTATCAATTTCATTTTAAATGACTTCGATGAATCATCTATGTACCCCACAATTCATGACGTTTTATGCATTTCATTCTCATTTATAATTTTGTTGATTCTATTTCCATTTTATTTTTATCCAATTTGACACATAAGCATAAAACCCTAAAGTTCCTATTACTCATGCCATGTTCATCAATAATTTTAGGGAAAAGACAATTGTTTGAACTTCAAATGATGATTTAATTTATATCTTGAAATTATATCAAAAAGAAAAATAATACTCCCTATATTCATTGAAGTATGCCGAAATATAAGGGAAAAATAAGAAAATAAATTTCAAGTTGTCTTATCCTATAAACATTAATTAATGGATGGTAATACTAAATTTAGGTTAATTTAGCCTGTCTTATTAAAATTACTTAATATAGAACATCACAAAATATCAAATCAAGATTCTTACCTGACCTTTGAGGACAACTGCTTTAAATTCCAAATTTCGAGCATACACGTATCTAGATTCTTGAGATAAGCAATTTGGCACTAAGATTCCATGTAGAGATGTTGATGGTGTAGAAAAATTGTAAAAAATGGAAGTTTGCATGGTGGATTATGGGGCATGAAGGTGGTAGCATCCAAAAGGAAGCAAGGGGCCATTTAACTTGCTTTCTAATTTTGGTGGGTTGATGATCAAATGGAAAAAAGATGGCTAGTAAATGATATTATAAATTTGTGGTAAATTTTGATGCACCAAAAGTCAAATCTTTCTCCATAAGCTTCTCTACTTCCTCATGAAGGTTTGGTAGATATTTTGAAAGAAGACTTATTAAGAAATGAGTAAAGAAGACGTGTTTAAAAAGCCTTAACATCAAAACTTATTTCTTAACTTTACCAACTTATTAAGGAAGTTAATGAAGATATTTTAGGTTTGGCTTATTAAGAAAAGTGATGAGATGAGAGTGTTGATCTTTCCCTCTTTTTCCTCTTGCATGTGTTGGTAAAAGCAGTGCAATAAAGGGGCTTCAACTTTTGTTCATTTCTCTTATTTGTCTCCAATTAAAATTATCTTTAGGAAGTAATTTGATGTTACCCTTATTTTACTTAATAAAAATTAAAACTTAATTGCCATCTCATTCATTATTGTACCATATAAAAGAGTAGAGTTTAATTATAATCTTATATTAGTCCTACAATAATAATTTAGCCATCAATGATCTATCCTAGGTTTCTTAAATTAAATTCTGTTAACTAGCTATAAGGTTCCACTCTAATATATGGAAATAAGTTAATACCAATTCAATTACTTAATTTGAATTTAGGTTCTAATAAACTTCAATGGATACTTTAATGGGTTTTGAAGAATTTGGGGGGTTTTGCAATTATACTATTAAGTAATTAAATTATGATGGAAATTGAACAAAGAAACAAGATGAGCTTGGTGCCACATGTTAGGTTTTAGGAAACATTTTAAGGTTTTCAATAATCCTAAGATTGTATTTATAATAACTATTATTTACATATGACTGAATCAATAATAAATCTATTTTGATTTTTCCCATAATCATTCTTAGCTATTTCAATGTTATCTCTTGAATCATTTTTATGATTTCGAATTGATCTTTTAAAATTTCCATTAGTAGTTTCAAATTATCTATCAATAGTTCATATAATGAATAGGTCGTCTTTTCTTTCCATAAATCTTTTTGCACAGTAGCTTTAAATTAATTATTTGATTACTTATTGTAACAATTGCTTGTTAATACCCAAGAAAGTTTATTTATGGTATATCTATTTACAATTTCATCTTGTAAGTTAAGGATACTTGTTAGGTAAGTTTATTAATTTAATAGCTTTTAAGAGGAGTTAGTTTACACTCTTCTCAAGAAAGTTAGCTATTAACTCCCTTGAAAAGCTTGTCATAATATCTATTTTAGAAGTTACTTATTAACTTCTTTGGGAAGTTGATTGATGGTCTTCTTTGGAAAGTTAGTTGTTAACTTTCATCAAAAGTTAATTAGTTAACTTCTATGGGAAGGTGATTTAAAGAACTTAGAAATCAAGTTTGGAAGTTACTTAATTTGAGATGTTACTTAAAGAATTCATGGATTAAAATACTTAAATAACTTACTAAGGAAGACAATTTGGAAACTTTTCGGTCAAGTTGTTATAGTAACTTCTCTTGGAAGTTAGCTAGGGAACTTCTAAACAAAACTACTTGCATAATTTACTCAAGTAGCTAGTGAGGAAACTTCTAGATTTAGCTAATTGAATAACTTACATGAGAAGTTAATTAATGTACTTCTTAATTAGGTAATTAAAGCTCTTTCTTGAGAAATTAACTTAGAGAACTTACGAGCTAAGTTAGTTTTTTTTTTTTTTTATCTTTTGGTGGCTTATCTTCAAAGTTACTTTAAGAAATGCAATTAAAGTTTCTAAATGGTCTTAATTAAAGGACTTCCACATTAAGTTACCTATTTTATTATTATTATTTTTTAAGTGAAAAAGGGAATTACAAAATACGCTATGTATCTGGAGTTTTTTTTTTTTATTGAAATCTATTCTAACTTTAATGGTATTGGTTTGACAATAATACTAAAATAGTTTCTTCGATTTTAATGATTTGACCTATTTTGACTTACTAATTTTTTTTAGGGAGCTCACAACAATTCTTAACTTTTAGAAAGGAATCTCAATTACTCATTTTTCAAGGAATTGGGATTCTTAATAATTGCAATTTAGGTGGAGTGAACATGGTGATAAGTGGAATGTAAGGAATAAGAGGAGAATTTAATTGCCATCTCTACCCCCTTTCCCCCCAAGTAAATAGACGATAAGTTTAGTTGGAAGTGACTTAATTTTGCTTCATTTTGGATTATTATAACTTTTTTCTATTTATATTTTTCCCATTTGATGAATTCAAGAGATTATTTAAGGTTTGCAAACATTAATGAACTTAGCTCTTAACATGTTTTACTCTCTAGAGTTTATCATAAATTTCGGTTGAATTTCATTCCTCTTTATTTTACTTGTATTTCTTATAATATCTATCTTATAAGATTGTGGGGAACCTATAATATGGAAAATCATTGATACCAATGTTTATTTTAGTGTTAATGAGTTACATCAAGCATTAATCTAAATTGGCTGCGTTCTTACGTATGATTATATTTATGTGCTAACCAGGTTCTTCGATTTGTGTAAATCGTAATTGTTAGTGTATTACATATATCAAATCACTTATTCAAGCATCACCTAGATAAAAAATTCTTCTACTACTAAGCACATTCTTAAATTAATTTTACAAAATACAATAACTATCCAAACAATTTCAATTTTTGTAGCTCCAAATTATTCATTTTTCTTAAAGCAACGAGGCAATTTACATTATTTTGTTATAGTGGTTCACATGGCATGAAACCTTTCATTTTACTTGTCATTGATCTCATGATGGAGAAGTTTTATAATTGGTTGTAGAGACATGCTATTGCATCTGAGATGAGATTGAATGAGTAATATTCCATTATCTAGCAATGTAAGACTAAAATATACTAAGTTAAATTAGCTAGGTTATTAGTCCATTGCCCAATAAGCAAGACCTCAATTGTTTGACATCCATGAAGTTTATGCTTTATTGCATAAAGCGATGATTCTAATTAAGATCAAGATTTAGCAATCCATATTAGGGATAGCAATTCTTAAGACAATGTGGGAGCATAATAAGATTGATGTATATGATGTGTATAACTTTATTAGTTAGATATGACCATATGAATTGACACGATTACATAACAAAATAATTATATGTACTTTCTATTGACATTAATCAATTATACGTACTTTCTATTAACACTAATTTGATATATGATTATTATAGATGTAAATCATTATTTTTCTATAGGCTAGCTCTATGCTCTATACATTAAGCCTACATGTGGTTATTTGAGTATGGATAATAATATTTTAGAGGGATAATTAGATCCATAAGATTTTAGGTTTTAAACATACTAGCAATTTGGGCATGATTTATTGAGCTAGTGACAAGATCCAAGAGGTTAAATCCATGATTTATGACGACTTACAAAAATTTGGGATTTGTTTATTTTAAATCGAAATCATTAGATTGGTTTGTCCACTCTTAATTTTTCTCATAGAAGCTCACATACTTAGAAGGAGCACTCTATGGGTCAAAATTTCCTCCATGAAGTGATCCATTAAGAGGAGAATTTATTTTAATCATTAACTAATTATACCATCTGATGGATGTTGTCAATAGTTAAACTTTATAAGTACTGAAGAGCTCTTCCTCATTTGTCATATTTCAAAGATCAAGAGAACAAACATTATACTATCAAATTGCTACTTTAGAAGATTAAATATGGCTCACAATGAAGAATACACAACTTTTCCTTAAAAATGATGAGGTTAATGCTCTACAGCTTCTTATGTGTTTAAGGCTCTTAAGATTGCCAAATCATCCCTAGTACTTTTGTCTTTAAGTCATCTCTACATAATCTATATTACTCCTCTAAGGTCACTTGAAGTATGAGACTTATGTTGTAAACATGTTACAACTGCAAATAGATCCTCTCATCTATAAATATAAATAATAGATATCATATAATTAAACAAGATAAATATTAGAGAAATTGTGTTAATACCCTCCAAAGGCTTTCCTTGTTTAATATACCTAATATTATCATAATTATTAAATTAAAAAGATAGGACCCACCTTTTTGTACTTGTGTGAAACATATGAGGAGGTACTTTACAGTTGTCAAAAATATATATCCAAGCATATTTATGTGTTTATGGAACTTACTAATGAGTGTAGAGTAGCATTATAAGGGTTTTGGTATACATTTAAAAATATGATAAGGGCCTCTTGTACTATGAAAGTTTTAAGGAATATAAATATAATTTCTTGACAAATTTATGCTATTTTGTACTATAAACATGCGTATTGGATGTCTAGTCAAAATGTGGAATGGTATTGTACATTGACTAAAGATGGCATTCAAGAGGCTTGCATGATCAAGATGAAGTAGCTGGATAGAACATAGGACACCTACTCCCAATGTAGGATAAAATAATACAATAGTTGTATACTAATTAAGGATAGCCACTTTTTGAATTGAGAGTTTGAGAAGAATTAACTTAGGGCCATTGATTTGATGTAAGGGCTACATGGGATTGATGGTTCATGGATTTACTATTGACTGCTATTACAAACTAAGAAATTAAAGAGATGTTGTTACTCTAGGCACCTATCACCTTATGAAGGGTGTGGAACATACCAATCAATTGAGAATATAAAGTCTAGATCAAATTGAGAAACTATAATGAAGTAGCTTCTGTTTGTAAGTGTAAACTGAGAAGAGTATATGGAGCTATCACTTGGAATTAGTTTATGTTGTTGTTACTATATGCATCTATTTATCTAATTATAGTAACGTGTGCCACATGAGCCTTGAGTATGTCTCTTACTGGTTAGTTTAGGATACTCAATAGACTATACACGAGGTTTCTTAATGTTCTTTAACTATTAAATAATGGAAAGAGATTCATGGAATCTAGGGTAGCAAAGGCTATAAAGGTTGGCATAGGCTTACTTATGGATAAGAACATATGGCAAATCGCTATATCCTCTAGATTCTAAACATGAAGAGTTGGGAAAAAAAAAATTGCAAACAGTAGATCAAATCATGAATTGAATTGAATCAAACTAAAAAATGATTTTTTTAAATGGTTTGGTTTGTTTATATATAAATAGTTTGGCATTAGGTTAGGAAAAGTAAACCAAATCGAACTATTTTGAAACGAATCAAATTAGTTGGTTAAACAAAAAAATTCACTCAATTGTTTTGTGTTTTTTATTTTTCTATTTTTTTTAAGTCAATCTTTATGGATTTCATCAATTTTTTTTTTTTTGTTGAGTTCTCTCATCATTGTTTTGATGATAACAAAAAAGAGTTCAAGATTTTTAACTAGCGTATTAAGTATGTAGGTTATAAAGTTGTGTTAAGTTTTTATTTAAGGTATAATTTCAAGAATCAGATATTAATTTAGAAACTAAAGTAGTGACACTAGGCAACATTGGATTTCGACATAATAGTACAGATTAATTGTCTTATTGGACTTTTAATGGAGTGATGGCTCAATTCCACTTATAAGATATATTTAGATAATATATCCAATACATTCCACAAAATTAGACACACAATCATAGGGATTAAGGAGTTTAAGTCAATTTATTTTTAAGATAAGCTTAGATTGGATAAGGTCATTAAGTCAAATTTAGTTGGAAATATTTTTCATCAACTAACTAATAGATTATTTAAGATATTTAATGGATTTTTACGAAGATAAGGTAAGGATTTCATGGAAATACAAATAAATTTTTTTCTAAAGCGCAAATTAATATGGACATATGGAACAAATACAAGATAAAGAAGAATTCTTGAGACTTAAAAATTCAAAACAATCAGTTTTGTTACAAGACTTACGTACAAAATTTGTCACATGCTAGCATAGCACATGATGTACCATTATACAGGAAAACTTGTTATATTTAGACACAAATCTAATAAAAAAAATCATATTTTGTATGCTTAGTGCTTAATATGAGTTCAATTGTAGCCTCTCACATTACAAACATATATAATATATACAAATCTCAAAAACTTCAAAAGTTGTAAACTTCATTTCTCAAGCCTAAGCATCCTTGTCTTTATTGTACATAATAAGCAAAACTCCAACAATCATAATCAACTAACTTTAACTAGCGCTCTCAAAAGTCCAACCTACTAATGATGGTGCCCCAATCTACTTCGTAACCTAAGAATAAAACACTTTATCCGGTTAGCTACTTTTGAGTTGAGCGAGAGTGGATAAATAAGTAGCAATACAACAAAGTACACAGCATAGACACATAGATATCATATTAAGTTAACTACTTAACCAGCTTAACAACTCATCTGGTTTAGTCAGCCTCAAATCCAAGCATTTAGATATTGTATCTAAGAACCTAGCAATAATTCAACCTAGCAAAACCATGGAACGTGGTAGAAGTTTTGGTTAATGCAAAACTAAATACATGAAAATCTAACTTTAGAAACTTATCTTAACAAAATCATAAGTTTCAGAAAATCTAACCCATAGGTCCTTTTCAGTTGAATACAAAGCAAATCAACTAAGCTTTTTTAGTTTTTCTTTCACCAAACCTAAACTTTATTTCCTTCCTCTTTTTGTTTGTAAAAGCCTTTATGAAGGCTTCACTTAAGTGAACACCTTAAGAGGTGGGTTTAGTACCCAACATATATCTAAGTTGGCACAACACATCAACTGTATCATGATCAGTTAACATTAAGTACATAGAACACAACATAATAGTGCACTTACACAATAAATCCAATCAACATACACACAATCACCACAATCACATGTAAGGACACTCACTCCTTAATACATATATATAAATCTACTCTCTACAAACATACCTACTTACCTGACCTATGGTTCGTTTCCAATTTTACTCATTAACATGAGCTCCTTCCTTTGTAACTTCAACTAACAAGGGTAAATACTATCAAGGTCAACTACATATCATATGTGAATAAATATATTGGCTTTATATTAACTTGTTGGTTTTTATTTCACTCCATACTATTTTTGACTTAGCTTCTTATTTAAGATCTAACTTAGCATTTGAATTACTCTCTAATTTAACCTAACTTCAAAATTTCTAACCAAATACTATTTAACTTAGATCCCTAGTTTACCAATTAAAAATCACCAATACTTTATCTAAGTCAGTTGTCTAAGTTTAATTTACGCAAAAACATTTAAGTATAGCAACTTATGATTCGGTATCGATGTAGCTTTGACTAGAATATTATGATTACTTATAATATGTTTACTCTTCAACTTAACCAAGCTAAGATCGGTATAGTGTACTTCAAATACATCAGTAGCTAAAACTCCCCCTTACTACATTATTAGCTATACAAATTAACCTTATATTGTCAGATTTAGCAAAATATGCATGAATAGTGGGAGAATATGTAATAATTAGTATTCGTACTCTGTTGAAATTGTGAAAAGTATATTTTACTTAGAAAATAATAGTTGTTATAATCTAGTTATAAAATGTACTTAAATATTATAGTATACCATATATTGTAACATACTTGTTTTAGCTCAATTTTATCAATAAATAGCTAAAAATAGAAAAATGATTATACTTTTTACAAAAATCAAAATATAACATATATTTCAATATTACTAAGCTCTAGAAATCATCACATATTAGTTTTGTTTATAAATTATTTTAAAATCCATTTATTTTATATAATTAGGAAAACTACCAAAAAAATAATTAATAAATTATAATAAATAGTAAACATACAATTTTTTAGAAATTCTTGTTACCAAAATTTAGTACGTATTACAAGTATGTTATATACAATTTTTCAACCTGAAATAGCATTGTCTAATTTTTTTTCAAAATTTGTTAGATTAGGGCAAGTTATTAAATTATTGTTATTTCAACAAAATAAAATTATTAGATGAAATTAAATGTAAAATAACTTAAGGAAACAAATTTTCAAAATTTTTTGAGTTGATTTGATATTTTTAAAAATTTAATCAAAATCGGATGCTAAATTTGTACTCACCATTGCAAGGTCATCTGGCCACCCTCTAGTTGCCACTAGTTGTTGGTAGCTCCTCTCTTACCTTCAAATACTTAAGTCCCAAGCCACATCTTGTTAGGTTGTCATTTGATATTAGAACAACAATTCACCTATATTTTCTCAATTTTCTTTTCTATTTTTGTTTAATTTGTGTATTGAATTTTGTAAAGAGGATTTAGTGGTGTTTAATATGTTAAAAGAGTACAAAATGAACCCTGCCCTCTCATATATAAATATCAAGTTGGTAAGCGGCAAAAAGAAGTCTAACATGTGTCATTTGTTATATTATTTATTATAATTTCCTTACACTAAACTTGTTTTGTTTGTTGATAACTCATCTTAGGCATTCCAAAGTGAAGAAGGCCTTACCATCCTTGTGTCCAAATGTTTCTAGATGTGTTGTTATTTTTTATAATTTTTATTAATTTATTACAATTTTTAGCAATTATTTTATATATAATGCAATATTTACATATTGGGTATATAATGTATGTATTACATCATTGTATAATCACATTATATGCTATTTCACTTCTAAATATTATTTTTATAAGTCAAATAATTTATCTTTAAGGACTCATTACGTTTTAAGGTTCAATTGTTGAGTTCTCGATAATTATCGATTGATTTGGGTAAAAATATATTTTCTTGAAATTAAATATTATATATAATTTATTTTCATAAATTGATCTTACTAGGACTCCTCAACTAACTTTTTGTGACATGATATTAGAATTTAACTCTATTGGGACAAAATTATCCATAATCCTTAAATCATTCCAAACGCTCTAGCTCGTATCGATAGTTAAGCAGTTTATATGCCTAAAATTTCATCCTACTACAAATAACTTATCATGAATAGAGCACTTACATTGAGTAAATAACTTAGGGTATCAAGCCCTCATGTGATTTGCAAACTCCTAAGTCACTTCATTTGTAGCATGTTAACATATTCAATACCTCAATTCCTTATCTTTGTATTTTTGTATCTAAAATCTTTACTAGATGCTCCACATATGTCAAATTCTCCTTCAGCTCTATAGGTAGCACATCCAATATAGTCACTAGCTCACCAATGAACTTCCTTAAAGTCAAAACATGGAAAACATTTTAAATACCTACCATTTCTTCTAATAGTTCCAATTGATATGCTACAATCCCGATTCTTCTCTTAATTGGGTAAGGTCCTACATACCATAGATTTAACTTTCCTGTAATACCAAAATTTTTGACACCTTTCATTGGTGATACTTTCAAAAATATCTAATTGCCTACCTAAAACTCCAATGGTTTCCTTCTAACATTGGCATAACTCTTTCACCAACTTTAGGTTGTCCAAATTCGTTCCTGTATTACATGCATTTTTTCCTTAAGATCCTATGACGTTGCTAATCCAATCGTCTATTTATTACCTACTTCATCCTAATACACTAGAGATCTACACTTGCATCCATACAATGCTTCATATGGAGCCATCTGAATGGTATTATGGCAACTATTGTTGTAAACAAATTCTACTAACAATAAGTGTAAAGGGTAACTAACCTTTGGCCCACTTACTTGTTCACACCTTAGAGGCCTCCAGT
Organism: Lumnitzera littorea; assembly: GCA_024138015.1. NCBI lineage: Eukaryota > Viridiplantae > Streptophyta > Magnoliopsida > Myrtales > Combretaceae > Lumnitzera > Lumnitzera littorea. The sequence continues at coordinate 31,553,426 of JAMXBB010000004.1, read as the reverse complement.
CCCATACTAGGAGAATTCTCTCTCATCAACCCGCTAAGGACGAGAAATGGTGCACTAAAGAATGGTGGTTGAACTCATTGAGAGCTTTGGGTAGATGTACCTTACTCTACTCTATCCTTTGTACCGACGCTGACTACTCTCTTGCCGAGTGATGTGAACTAAGGCCCCATACATCAAATCTTGCTTGGACCTTCAATTGTCGAAAACTTCCTGCTGAGTGCCTAGGCATAGGCTCTTGCTGGTTGAGTACTTCTGTGTCGGCCTCCTATTGATACTTATAGCATTCCTTACTCATCTCAACAACCCTTGAGGGTACTACGTCATGATTCAGCTCAATTGTTGTACCTAAAGGTTCCTTAATAAGGGACCATTGATGAGCTGCCACCTATCCTTTTCACCCAACACTGTACTATTTTCCCTTTTCATATATACTAGGAATTACGTTTCATGAATGCCTTTTAGTAATTCTTTTTATTTGTAATGTTACTTTAGGGACTTACTATAAATAGTTCCTTCTCCTTGTAGCTAGAATCATCTTACATTCCTAACAGACAATTTGAACATACTTAGTCCTTGCAAGACATTCCTATCTAAGTTCATTTCCATGCACTCTTATTTAGTCTTGCTGAGCAACTCAAGATTAGTGGTGGATAGACCTTAACATTAGCTTGTACGTTACATCAAGTGAGGTGCTAGGTTGTGTTGTTTTTGTAGGTGAGTCATATCTTTTAAGCAGCTTTACGTCAACTGCTGCATTCAGTTTGCCAACCTTTCTATTCTATTTTCTTTGTTACTTTAAATGACCCATTTAGTTCTCATATCCTACAGTAAGTTTTAGTGATAACTAAGTTTCTAGACACATCACATAATTCTAGTTTCAGAGCTTGAGCTTGTGACCGAAAGCTATGTAATGATTGTTCCTACTAGTTTGCCATTTGATATACTCTATTTTCATTTAAAAGAACAAAGTAAGTTTGCAGTTCATTATTTAATTGGTATTTTTTGTGTGCATAAGAGTTTCTTGTATAAAGAGTATTTTTTGAAGCTTCTTTTTTAAAATGTCAAACCTTAATGTTCAGGGAGAGATTAGTGATGCCAAGAGTGATGCTCATGGTTGTGGTTGTATTATCTAACAAACACTACGTACTACTGATGAGTAGATACAAGACCTTGACACTATTGTGGCCAATCTAGTTGTCTTGATTCAAAAGATCTTAGAGACTAGACCATGAGAGAGAGTTGTCATTGAATAAGGTTAAGAAATGGGAGATAAGTTGAGATAATAGATGAATGAGTAGCAAGTACCACCCTATCATACCAATAAAGTTGTGACAAGACTCAAGTTAGATTAAGTCAAGGAGCAATATGTTAGGATAGACGAATGTAAGCTTAGAAATTCTAGGGGAGTCAAGCATCTCAAAGTACAAATTTTGAGCTTTAATGGGTCTAGTAGTATTGATGGCTACCTAGACTAGGAAGAGAAGATTGAAAAGATCTTTGAATTTTATGACTATAAAGATGTTGTTTGTACTTGAGTGGCTACATTGGAATTTTCTAGATATGCAATAATGTGGTGGAAGAAGTTGCAGAATGTTTGCCTAAGAGCTTAACGAGAAGTTTGAACATGGAATGAAATGAAGTGCGTCCTAAGAAGTAGGTTTGTTCTCAAATACTATGAACAAGACACTTTTAGACTTCTCCAAGACTTAAGACAAGGTAGTAGATTAGTAGATGACTATGTTCAAGAGTTTCAGTTACTCATGATTCGATGTGATGTTGATGAGCTTGAGACACGAACTATAATATGGTTCATTTCTAAGCTAAGAGTCGAGATTGGTAACATAGTGGAGCTATAGAGTCTTATGACTTTAGATGATGCCATTAGGGTGGCATAAAGAGTTGAAAGGTAGAGGCGAAACTAGACTAGCCGAATGCCGAGTAGTTGACTCATGTTGCTAAACAAGAATGGCATGCTGAGCCAACTTGGCAATGACCGAGCACCAAATAGTTTTGAGATAGACTGCTAAGGATAGGTGTCGAACAAACCTAAAGAAGGCTAAGGTAAAGGCAAGGCTGAGGAGACTGAGGTCTGAAGGGACTACAGCTAGAGCTTAGGAAGGAAGACTTGAGAGATCAAGTGCTTATAATATCTCGGTTATGCGTATGTGACTAGTAAATGTCTAAACCACTAAGTCATGACTAGAAAGGGAGATAACCCCTAGCTTAAAGTAGAGAGTACAAGTGAAGGAGAAGAAGAGATAGGAGTTGAATAGATGCTAGGAGAGTTTCAAGAAGACTCTAATGCCATAACAACACTTGATAATGATGCCAAGTACTGTTTTGTTGTATGATGATCTCTCAGTACTCTTATGGTCGACAAGAATGGGTAGAGGGAGAACATCTTCCATACGAACTACCGAGTGAATGGCAAACTATGTACCTTGATCATTGATAGAAGAAGTTGTACCAATGTCATAGTGCAAGTGGTAGTTAAGGTTATGAAATTTTTGACCCTTCTGTACCTTAAGCCATACAAGATTCAGTAGTCGAATGAGAAAGGAGGCTTACTCGTTCTTGAGCAGGTTACAGTATCGATTACCATTGGTGATAGGTACAAGGACGAAATGTTATGTGATGTTCTTCCTATGTGTGCCTCACACATCTTATTCAACCGACCCTAGCTGTTTGACTTGAGAGTATTACATAATGGGTATAAGAACACCTACATGTTCCAGAAGGACAGGAAGAAGGTTATATTGACCCCCAAGAGTCCTAAGGAAGTGCAAGAGTCATAAGAGAAGATTATTAGATCAATATAGTGGAAGTCCTTAGTGATTTCTCATTCTTAATTTTACTGTAAAGTTAAGGTAGAGGAATGTATGCTCCTTTTAGTTAGGAAACTATTGGAGTTGAGAGAAGTCAAAAGCTTACCAACCGAGGTGTAAACACTACTATAGGAGTATGCCGACCTATTTCCTGCTAAGATGTCGAAAGTTTTACCACCCTTAAGAGGCATTGATCATTGCATTAACCTTCAGCCTAGAGTTACCTTATTGAATTGACTTACCTATAAGATTAATCTTGAGTAGGCAGCTAAGTTGAAGAAATAAGTAGATGAATTGGTGGATCATGGATATGTCCAAGAGAGTATGAGCTTATGTGTTGTACCAACCGTATTAATTCAAAAGAAAGATGGGTCATGGAGAATGAGCATTGATAGCTGTACCATCAACCAAATTACTATTAAGTACCGATATTCGATCCCATGGTTGGATGATATGCTTAATGGGTTACATGGTGCCCGCATCTTTTCAAAGATTAATCTGAAGAGTGGCTACCACCAAATACGAATGAGACTTAGAGATGAATGGAAGATGGCCTTTAAGACAAAGGATGGTTTGTTCAAATGGATGGTGATGTTGTTTGGTCTAATGAATGCACTAAGTGCTTTTATGTGGCTCATGAATCAGGTATTGAGGGCACTGATTAGCAAACGTGTTATGGTTTACTTTTATGACATCCTAGTCTACAATGTTGACCTTACCTCCCATATTAGGCATTTAAGATCAGTATTTAATATTCTCCATGCCAAGAGCTTATCTAGCAACTTGAAGAAATGTGTATTCTATTAGAGTGAAGTTGTATTCCTTAGATATGTTGTATCAGAGGGAGGAGTTCAAGTTGATGACTAGAAAGTCAGAGCTATTCTTGAATGGACTATACTGACTAATGTCGCCAAGGTTAAGAGCTTCCATGTTTTGGACTCGTTCTATTAAAGATTCATTTGACACTTTAATTCCATAATGGTGCCATTAATTGATCTAACTAGGAAGAACTCTAAGTTTAAGTGGTTGGAGAAAGCTCAGAAGAGTTTTGAAGATATAAAGTCTAAATTAACACTTACTCTAGTACTTGCCTTATTGGATTTTGAGAAAGTTTTTGGGGTCGAATGTGATGCATCAAGAGTCGGCATTTAGTGCTATCCTCATGCAGGATCGCCGACCTATTGCCTATTTTAGCGAGAAACTTAGAGGAGCTGCCCTAAATTACTTGTCATATGACAAAGAGTTTTATGCCCTTGTCCAAACACTGCAGAACTAGCAACATTACTTATTTTTGAGAGAACTCATCATCTACTTTGATCATAAATCTCTCGAACATCTCTAAGGGCAAAAAACTTTCTCAATGTCATGCTAAATAGGTAGAGTTCTTGGAATCCCTTTGTTATGTCATCTAGTATAACAAAGGGAGAACCCACATTGTGGCTGACGCCCTTTCTTATCGTCATATCCTCATTACAACAATACAAGCTAAGGTACTTAGATTTGGCACCATGCCTAATCAGTATGAGCATGATTCGTATTATGGGCCCTTAGTAACCAAGTGCAACGTTGGAGGGGTTGTAGATGGGTTTTACTTAAGTTAGGGATTCCTAATGAAGGGTAAGTAGACTTGTATGCCAAGTGGATTGGTTAGAGAGCTACTCGTCTAAGAAGCTCATGCTAGAGGCTTAGCTGGCTATTTTGGAGAAAAGAAGATGGCTGAAATATTGAAATAAGATTTCTATTGGCCTGGAATAATAAAGGATGTACGTCGAATTCTTGAGAGGTGTGAAGTATGTAAACATGCAAAAGGAAGGAGGGAGCTGTATGGAGAGTACACACCCCTACCCATACTTGAGCACCTATAGACCGACTTAAGCATGGATTTCATGCTTGGCTTTCCTTGAATACCCAAGAAATATGATTTAATTATGGTGGTGGTTGATCGATTCAGCAAGATGAGTTGTTTCATCCCCTACTATAGAACCAATGATGCTTTATTTGTTACTAACCACTTTTTACAAGAAATTATGTAGTTGCATGGAGTGCCGAGAAGTATTATGTTTGACCATAACTTGAAGTTTACTAGCTTCTTCTAGAGGACCTTATAGAAGAAGTTAGGCACTAAGCTTATGTACAATACTTCTTGCTACCCTCAGACAAACGGCTAAATCAAAGTAGTAAACATGGCAGTCGACAACCTCCTACGAGTAGTTGTTGGGAGCAACTTACATGATTAGGACTTACGCCTACCTATCATTGAGTTCGCTTACAACTAACAACTCACAACTCGACAAAAAGGTGTTACATTTTAAGATTGTTTATGGGCTTAACTCGAACTTATTTCTAGATATAGCTATTAGCCAGGCTATTTAATGGGAAAGTCAATTTGGCCTATAGTGTATTGAGGAATTCCAAGAGTTGCATCAAAAGGTTGCCAAACAATTGGCATAAACCTAGCCCGATAGAGAGAGCAAGGAAGCTAAGGAAGGAGATCGGTGGTTTATAGCCTTAAAGACCTTATTTGGGTTTACCTTAGTAAGGAATGTTTCCTTAGGAAGAGGACGAATAAGCTTTCCCCTATATTAGACAGACCTTTTAAGATCATTAAGCACATCAACAATAATGCATATGAGCTTGAGCTACCTAACATATATAGTGTATCTACTACTTTTAATGTTGCTGACTTGACACCTTATGTACTTGATAAAGAAGAGAGCCAAGATTTAATGGCAAATCTTCAACAATCCTGAGGTGCTGATGGGTTACCAACCTTTAGCCGATTTACTTACCCACACCTCAAAGGCCTTTAGTCCTTCACCAAGAGAATTCTTTCTCATTAACCTGCCGAGGGCGAGACGTCATACATAAAAGAATGGTGGTTGAACTCCTTGAGAGCTCTAGGTAGGTATACCCTACTCTACTCAATCCTTTATGCTGACATCGATTACTCTCTTACAGAGGCCTTTTTACTGAGTGATGTGAACCAAGTCCCTACACATCAAATCTTAGTCAGACCTTCAGCTGCTGAGAACTTCCTATCGAATGTTGAGGCATCGACTCCTATTGGCCAAGTACTTTTCTTTCGACCTCCTACTAATACTTATGACATCCCTTACTTGTCTCGGTAACCCCTGAGGGCACCACATCATGATCCAGCTCAATTGCTGTACTTAAAGATTCCTTAATAAGGGACCATTAACGAGCTATGACTTATCCTTTTCACCTAACACTACTATTTTCCCTTTTTGTCATTTGTCCTATTTACCCCTTTTTGTATGTACTAAGAATCACTTTTCATGAATGCCGTTTTGCAATTCTCTTTATTTGTAATGGTTCCCTAGGGAATTTTTATAAATAGTCTCTTCTCCTTATGTGGTATGACCTAATGATAATTGAGATATTCCTCTCTAAGTCCATTTCCATATACTCTTATCTAGTTTTGTTGAATAGCTTAAGATTAGTGAGCAACTTCATGTCGGCCACTACATTTAGTTTGCTGACCTTTCCATTCTATTTTCTTTGTTAATTCGAAGGACCCATTTGGTTCTCATCTCCTATGGTATGTCCTAGTGATAACTGAGCTCCTAGGCATACTAAAATGATCATCCCAATTTCCACCAAACTCTAACACATATACCCTTAGCATATCTTCCAATGTCTATATAGTATGTTTTGATTGTTTGTCACTTTATGGATGATATGTCATACTGAAATTTAAATTTGTTCTTGGTTTTGCTTATACAAATTACCAAAATTGTAACATGAAACAAGAATCATGATCAAAGATTATTGATACTAGTACCCTATGCAAATGAGAACCATTTCCTTAATGTATATATCTGTTAATTGTGATACAGTTGTAGTTTGCTATATTGCTTAGAAATTTGCAAACTTAGTAAGCCTATCTATGATAACCTAGATCATATCATGTTGCTTCTTAGTTCTAGGTAAGCTACCTACAAAGTCCATTATTATATGCTCCCACTTCCATTCAAGTATTGGTAGCTTGGCCATTGGTGTTCTGCTTTCACCTTCTAGCAAGTCATGTACTTCGAGATATACTATGGTACATTAGCTTTCATTCCTATCCACTAGAACTTCTACTTCAAATCCTTGTACATTATATTATTTCCCAGGTATAACAAATATTTCGTATTATGAGCTTCTTCTAAAACCACCCCTTTGACTTCTACATTTTTTGGATCACACACTCTTCCCTTGGATCTCAATATACCTTTATCATCAATTTAGAAGTCAACATGTTTGTCTAGATTATCCCAGATCTTTTGTAGTTTTACATCTTCCTTTTAAGCTCCCTTTATATGTTCCAAGAGTGTAGATTGCATTTCTAAACTTGCTAACATAGATCTACTTCCTTGAGCCAAAGTTTCCAAACTCATCCTTTCCATCTCCTTGATCTATTTTTGTTTTTGCGTAATTAACATAGCAATACTGTTGAACTTTTCCCTTCTGAAGGAATTTGCAATAGCCTTTGCTTTGCCTAAGTGATGGTAGATTGAGAGATCATAATCCTTAAGCCATTCAATCCATCTCCTTTGCCTTAGATTCAATTCTTTTTATGTAATAATGTACTTAAGACTTTTGTGATTTGTATAAACTTTACACCTTTCACCATATAAGTAGTGCCTCTATATCTTTAAAGCAAATACTACTGGTGCCAATTGCAAGTCATGGAGCAAGTAATTCCGCTCATGGCACTTGATTTGTCTTGATGCATAAGCAATCACTTTATTATTTTGCATCAACACGCATCTTAGACTATTTCTTAAAGCATCACAATAGATTCGGTATTCCCTTGATCCATCAAATAGAGTTAGTATGGGTGTAGTGTCCAATTGCCTCTTAAGTGTTTGGAAACTTCTCTCACATTTGTCACTCCACTCGAATTTAACTCCTTTACATGTCAATTGTGTTAATGGTATAGCAATCTTAGAGAAATTTTGTACTAATCTCTAATAATAACTTACCATTCCTAAGAAACTCCTAACTTTCGTTACTATCGTTGGTCTTGCCTAATCTGTTACTACCTTTACTTTTATAAGATCAACAGTTATTCTAGCTCTTGATACTCTATGCCCAAGGAAACCTACTTGCTCAAACCAAAATTCATACTTCTTTAACTTAGCATACACTTGGTTCTCCTTCAAAGTCTGGAGTAATTTTCCAAATGCTTAGCATGTTGCTCTTTCTCTTTTGAGAATCTCATAATGTTGTTTATGAATACTACTAAGAACTCATCTAAATATTTTCTAAACACACGGTTCATCATATCCATGAAAGTAGTTGGAGTATTTGTTAGAACAAATGGCATCACTAAGAACTCATAATCTCAATATCTTGCTCTAAAAGCTATCTTAAGTATATTCTCTTCCTTAATCTTCAACTAGTGATATCCTGATTGTAAATCTATTTTTGAGAACATTGTAGCTCCCTTTAATTAGTCAAGAAAATCATTGATCCTAGGGAGTAAGTACTTGTCCTTAATTGTGACTTTATTCAATTCTTGATAATCAATACAATGCCTTAAGCTTCCATCTTTCTTCTTAACAAAGAGTATTGGTGCATCACAGCTTTAAACCTTCCTATGTTAGCCAATTCTTTATTCTAAACAACTATTGAAGCAAAATTTAACAACTGTTAAACTCCCTCTCATATTTTTCAACCTACTTACCATCTTGCTTTAGCTTATAGTACTTCTCACAAATTTGTTCCCTTACACATTTAGGAAAGTATTGCTCTACAAAAGAGTTCCTAAAGGCATTCCACTCAATGATGCGTCTTTAGGGTTGATCACATGGAGAAGCACTACGACAAGGCGAATTGAAAAGAAAAGCTAGCAAAGGTATGGGTAGCTAGCAATTGGATATGACATACCAATTGATCTTACTCGACCTACAATCTACCTAATATGATTCACTAGTCCGAACTAAAGGATCACTTGCCAATACTCTTTACTAAAGGGAATAGATAAGAATTGAAAGATAATGAGATTACTAAGATCGCTCAAAGGAAACTTGAATAATATTCTGATGTTGTTCATTGATGATTGTGTACAACTAAGTGAAAGTTTATATACCCATCCACTCGGCTTACTTTACATATATGAAAAGACAAAAGGGTATTCTTATAATTAGGTTACATAATATATACTAAAAGGGATAAAAGAGACAAAGAACATTTAGTACAAAAAAAGTAAGAATCCTTTTAGAATGTCATGCCAAATGATACATGTCACTCCATGGTTGGACATTAGAAATATGGTACAAAGTAGATAAGAAAAGAATTTCCAGTCAAAGGCTGACTTGATTTAGATCAGGTTAGGGCCCAATTAGTCCAATTCAAGAGCAGTCAGCTTGGATTAAGGTCGAACATCTATTGCCGGTTTGGGAGGTTAGCTGGGATAGTCTTTGGGCTATATGCTTAAATAATCTATCATAGTATAGCTGTTTAGTAGGTTTGGTGCACGTGAAGGCTTAGTAGTCAAGTTAGTAGAAAAAGGGAACACAAAGGTTGGCATAGGCATACGGATATCATATTATGTTGTTACCTAATCAATAAATAAGATAATGTAGATATTATGTCATGCTAATGTAGGTGAAATGTTTCAGTATCGATATCTTAGCCAGCTTAACAACCTATTCGGTTTAGTCAACTTCAAATCCTAGCATCTAAATATTATATCTAAGAACTTAGCAATAATTCAACCAAGCAAAACCATGAAACATGGTTGAATTTTTGGTTAATGCAAAACTATATGCATGAAAACCCAAACCTAAAAACTTATCTTAGTAAAATCATAAGTTTTAGAAAATCTGACATACAGGTCCTTTTTATGCCTTGCCATGAATGCATCAACTAAATCTCAAATGAATACTAAGCAAATCAATCGAGCTTATTTAGTTTTTCTTTTAGCTAAGCCTAAACTTTATTTCCTTTCCCTTTTCATTTCTAAAAACCTCTATGTTAGGATCACTTAAGCAAACTCCTTAGGAGGTGAGGTTAGTACCTAGTATATATCTAAGTTAGCATAGTACATCAACAGTATCATGATTAGCCAACATTAAGTACACCAAACACAATTTCACAGTGCACTTACAAAGCAAATCCAATCAACATACAAATAATCACCATGATCACATGTAAGGATACTTACTCCTTCATGAGTAGATGTAAATTTACTGCGATCACATACAAACAATCACCACGATCACATGCACATATCCACTTACCTAGCCTATCATTCATTCTAAAGTTTACTTGTTAAAACGAGCTCCTTCCTTTGCAACTTTACCTAACAAGGGTAAATATTATCAAGGTTAACTACAAATCATGCATGTATAAATATTTTGCCTTCATATTGGTTTTTAGTTTGCTTCGAACTATTTTTTTACTTATTTCACTCATTTAACTTTTGATTTAAGTTCTGACTTAGTCTCTAATTCAACTTAGCTTTAAAATTTCTAAATAATACTATTTAACTTAGATCCTCAATTTATTAATTAAAAATCCCTAGCACTTTGCCTAACTCATTGTCTAAGTTTAACTTGCACAAAAACAATTAAGTAGTAACTTTTGATTCATTCTTTGATTTAACTTCTAATTCAATTAGAATACTTTAAAATATTTTTACATTTCAACTTAACCAAGCTAAGATTGGTATGGTGTACTTCAAACACATCAGTAGCTAAAACTTACCCTTGCTATAATGTTAGTTGTACAAATTAACCCTACATTGTCATATTTAGCAAAATATGCACGAATGGTGGGAAAATATGTAATAATTAGCATTTGTACTCTATTAAAACCATGAAATGTATATTATACTTAGAAATAATAGTTGTTATATTTTGGTCATAAAAAGTACTAAAATAATCTAATATAGCAAATACTCTAATATACTTGTTTTCACTCAATTTTATCAATAAATATCTAAAAATAGGTAAATGGTTATACTTTTTACAAAAATTACAATATAACCTATATTTCGATATTACTAAGCTCCAAAAATCCTTATATAGTTTTGTTCATAAATTGCTTTAAAATCCATTTGTTTTACATAATGAGGAAAACTACTAGAAAATACTAAATAAATTATAATAATTAATAAACATAGAAATTTTAAAAAATTCTTATTACAAAAATTTAGTACATATCATAAGTGCATCATACAAAATTTTTCAACTAGAAACAACATTGTTTATTACATTGAAAAATTCTTTCAAAACTTGTTGGAATATGGTATGTTATTAAGCAAATACTACAAATCAATGTTATTTTAATAAAAAAAAATTATTACTTGAAAGAAAATGTAAAATAACTTAAGGAAACAAGTTTTCATAATTATCTAGGTTGATTTGATATTTTTAGAAATTTAATAAAAATCAAATACAAAATTTGCTTCACTTGCACACGATTGTCCGACCACCCTTCAGCTTCCACCAGTTATTGGTAACTTCTTTCTCACCCTTAAATACTTAAGTCCCAAGCCATGTCTTGTCAGGTTATCAATTGATATTGGAATCACAATTCATCTATATATTCTTAAATTTTGGTTTAATTTGTGTAATGAGTTTTATAAAGAGGATTTTGTGGTGTTTAATTTGCTAAAATCATAGAAATTGAACCCACTCCCTTCTTATTAAAGACTAGGATGATCGTATAAATTATTCAATCAAGCCTAAATTTTACTAAGAAGTTAGAAATATTAGTGAAAGTAATTTCGTAAGTTTAAATTTAGGAATGGAAATAATAAAATAATTAAATATTACAATTTTAAGTTATATGTATAGTACATGTTATTTATTGGAAATATGTAAAACGAGTTTCATTAATTAAAAAATTGCTAGAGGTAAATTATATAAATTAGTAAGAAATAAAATGAAAAGTTTAGTACTTAAGACATATAATAGAAAATATGAGTTATATCAACGATCTTAGAATTAAGTTAACCTTCATGACTAGGTAATAAAATTAAAAGAAGTAATTGTATAGGTTTGATATTTCAAATTAAGCTCATTTATATACAATGTTGTTAAAAGTATCAAGTTTATTAGGTCTAATTGTTGTATCATAGAGTTTTTTAATTTTAGATATAGCTTATGATAAATATTTTAAAAATTAATTACGTAATCTTAATAATTAGTACGGATAAGTAAAATTATATATAAAATGTATATGAATAATTTCTAAATAATTAATGAAACCTATCTATATATATACATAAAACTAATAAAAAAGTAGTTTCGAATAAGACTAAATAATAATATAAGTTCTCTAAAAGTTATAAGAAATAGTCTTGTAAAGTTGGATTTCAAAAATAAGTTAAAATATAACCAACTTATAGATTATGAGATAAAGTTTATTATGTTAAATTTTAATTAGTTTATAATAGAAATTTTAAATTAGATATATAATATAATATCCTACTATTTTTAAAGTACATTATGAAACTTTATAAATAATGAATTATGATAAAATTATATTTGAAAAGTTACGTCAAATTGGACAAATAAAAGAAAAATAAAAAAATAAATATAATACTTTAACCACCTTAAAAAAAGTGGTGAAGCATGCTATATATAGGGATAGACAGAGAGAATGAGAAAAAGAAAAGGAAGGAGGCGAGAAAGAGAGGTAAGGAAAAAGAAGAGATGAAAGAAAGTAAGAGAGAGAAAGAAGAAAGTAGAAAAGGAGAGAGAGAGAGGAGAAAGAAACGGATGAAGAAAAGGAAAGAAAGAAGAGAAAGAGAAGAAGAAGAAGAAGAAGAAGAAAAAGAAAAAAAAAAAAAAGATTAGAAGATTAACATATTTTTTGGTATATAATATTTTCAAGTAATCTAATTTCCAAAGTTGTAAGTATTATTTTATAATTTTCTTATGAATTTTGATTTAATGTGTAATTAAACATTTTGGTATGTTATTTAGTGATGAAAGATAACATCTATAGTAGTACAGATGTTAGATATGTGTTTTAAGTGTAGATTATGTAATAATATATAATATGTATTTATAGAAAATTATATAAGTAGAAAATATTAAGTTAAATTGATAATATTATAATATTAAAAACATCATATAAATCTTATATGAAATACGTATTCATGTAATTAGGTGAAAAATATAGATTATTGTTACATTAGGAAAAAAAAATTAGTAGTTAAATTAGGAATATAGTATACTGTACCGACTAAAATATTAGTTATGTGCTAAATAGGAAATTTAAGATACCCAAATATATCTAGATGAATTTCATATATTGGTTCGAAAAGAGTTTATAAGGTTTATATATGAAAGTCGAATCAAAAATTGGTTTAGGATTGGTTCAGTAATAAGTAATATAAAAGAGGATATTTGAGTAAAAATTATAATTTCAAGCTTATATATATATATAAGTATAAATGCTAAAATGATATTTATAATATAGGAGTAAGTGGCAATGATCTAGCCCAACATTGAACTTGAGTGAGTAGATCATGGACTTTAGGTAAGTTTGGGATTAATACGTCACTATATTTCGGAATATTGTTTCATAGTACTCTGAGACTTAAGGTTATATTTGTTTGTACTTGTAGGTAGTTTGATTGTGCGTATGCTTATGTGTGTGTGTTCTTAACTATATAGTGTATTATTGGCTTACTGTATTGGTTTGCAATTGTTATGTATTATGTGATAAAGATTGATCATCTTAACTAGACTTAATAATATATGGCTTATAAAATTAACCAGTCAAGCATTCTAACCTATAAGGGGAAATGTTTAGGGTTCTCTAGCTAAATACTGACCCTTGAAAAGGGATAGTATTGGATAACATAATTAGTCCCTTCTTCATTCTTAGTAGAACTAAGTGATAGGAGAGGAGATAAGAGTGAAATCAATGGCTCAAAGGTAGTTATGGGAAGAGCGGTGTCTCCATTTCATAAGCTTGGACTGGAAAACATCGTGTAATGGCATTTGCTTATCGCGTTGCGATAAAATAATTAGGTAATAACCCTGTTTGTACTTGATGTATAGTCTTATGTCTCCATTCTAACTTACTAAGTGATTGGTTGCTCGTATTCCTATAGATGTTGCCGTACATGATAGCTAGGAAGCAACCTTATAATTATCTTGAAGCTAGTAGCTGTTGGATCTTAGGGAGTAAGGAAATAAAACTGAAGAACAGATACATTTATAAGGTCTTAGTTTTTACTTTAGAATCTTCCATTATCAAATAAAGTATTGCATAGATAAGATTATGCTATGAAATTATGTAAACAATAATTGTAATATTTGAATCATAGTATATATTTTTCATATTTTTTTAGGAAAATGACTTATTTAATTTGTGAATTATTTACTTCAAAGCGAGTTAGTTGAAGATACCTTATGTAAATCAAGTCTAAGATAGTAATTGTAAGGTTCGCTTCTATCCTACAATGATTTGCACAACAGGACTATTACGACTCTGTTGCTTCAGGGCATGACAAAGATTGTGTATAAACTTGATATCCCATTATAGCAACTATTCAACATTCAAATAAAATTTAAACATAAAGGAGATTTAGCTTCCATAATTCAAGGAATATATCTTCCAAAGGGCACAATCAAGGTAATTCAAGATCTTTGAAGAATCGCTAGAGAACTTTCTAAGAAATCAGCAAAGAGACATTGTACTAGAAGAGTATATAATCAAGATAGTTTAAATTTTTGAGACATACTGATTTGCAATTTTCATCTACAAACTTTACGCTTAAGAAAATTCAAAGACATAATTAGAAGCTAAATCAAAGACAACACTTTTTATTTAACTTTCATATTTTGTTTTCCTTCTATACTTACATTTCAAGGATTGTTGTATTTAGTCCTCATTCTTCTATGAATCTCATTTTTTTAAGGTTAGGAGTTATGTTAGAAGAGAGTTAACATTATTCTATAAATATGAAATTAGGCAAGGATACCCTAGTGAGATAGAGCAAAAGGATTATACTTGTTTTCACTCTTGATTGAAGTATTAAAAGTGAATAGTAGAACGACACCGACGTAGAATACTAAGTCCTCAACAGTAGTGCTGGAAGAATATAGTAGGCATATGGTTGAAACAGTATAATTCTTGAGCCTAATCTTCTCAACCCCACTCTCTTTTATTTTGTGCTTTATTTATTGTTCATAAATTGTTTCACACCAATCTTAGCAAAGTAATTAATGAAGATACTTTTAATTGTGTTTTGTAAAAAGTTCAAATTTTTTTAAGTAATCAATTTATGCCCCTCTTGGTTACTTTTAGGACTTACATTTTTCATATCTTATTATTCCTTGTCTTATTTTTGAGTTAATTATTAAGATTAAGTTGAGTAAGTTTCATATAAAATTTTACACTTAGAAAATTTCCTTTTCTAAATTGAACTTCTCTTATATGTTTTCAAATCAAGTGTTTGATCTTGGTACTCTTTACAGGTCTCTTACCTCTCTTCAAGTCTTTGGTGTGTTTCTTTTATCTTCTTCGTATCACTTTTGGATGAACAGTTTTACTTTTCCCTCCTCATTATTTTTTATTGGAATAGAGTTTCTTATCCTTGTCCAATCAAGTTAGTTTTGTTAAGATTTTGTGTAACTTTTTGTTAAGTATCGTTATACATGAAAAATATATGAGAAATTAATTGAAAACATATGGAAGTTTAATGAAAAATAAAATATGTTATTGGAGATAAAAATATTGAGTGAAAATTTAATATAAATGGTTTGAATAATAAATTGAATTAGACCAAATTAATTTTAATTAGGTTCAAAAAATTTACGAACCAAATCATATGGTTAGTTTTGATTTCAAACAAATATATATATAGCTAAATTATTATATTAGGTTCAGTTTAGTAAGAGAGATGAACTATATCAAATGGAACCTCGTCCACCCTTAACATGCATGATGAAAATGAAAGCATTACATGACATTTTAAAAACTTACATGGATATCAACTTAATGTATCATTTCTTTTTTACTTTTATATTTAGGGCCCCAATGATACAATAATACTTCAAAAATTAACTCATATATGACCAAAATACAATTGCAAGAGAAATCTTTAGTAAACGATGACCCTTTAAGAACTAACGGTTCATGCATAAGACCAAATCATTACATATGTGTTAGGTGTATAATGTTGTTTATGGTTTGTAAACCCCATGAAATTTTGATAATCTAAAAGAGGAATCAGATGAAGGAGTCCCTAAATAGTCTCTAGAACTACCTCAAACATGATAATAATGCCTAAGTAAAGGAATGAAATCCTAAGTGTTCAACCAAAACCCTAATTGAAGTAAGCCCTAAAAACCTAACTAAATGAACAAGAACCCTAATACTTGAAAAAAAAACCCTAGATAATTAGTGAAACCATAAAATGATCATCTAACCCTAATTAAGTGATGAAAAACCTTAATGACAAAATTAAATACTAATAGTAAGGTTGAATCGATCAATACAAGCGATCGATAGTACTAAGCGATTCAAACCTTAACTTTCGAGCTTATATGTAGGTCAAATTGCCATAAATGAGCACCAAACCCTAAGGGAATCCTACTTACATGTGATGGCATTTAGAATAGCTAAATTATAGTGTCAAAGTCCAATCAAACCCTAAATACATCTTAATTGCACTTAAGTAGCCTAATCATGGCTAATCACCACTAATTACCTTAATCAAACCCTAATCCTTAACCAACCCCATTACATCTTAATTAGCTACAAGTCAAACATGATTAATGACCATAAGAAAAACTCTTATCCCTTTTTAAAATATATTGTACTCTTAGGAGACAAGATCATACCCAAATTGATAAAAGGCACATAAAGTACATAGTCTTCATTTGGTATTTATCCTTGTTTTCCCAAATTGCTCACCACTTATACCCTTACCTCTCCTCACTTCCACAACTTGCTATCCCCTTCCCCTTCCCTTATTTTTCATTTTCTCAAACCCTAAAACTTATCTAAAAACTCCCTCAAACTTCCTCTCAAAGATCAGGCATAAACTCCTTCTTCTTCCTCTTTTCGGCTACCACTGACTACCCTAGCGCCAACCCCCATAACTTCACCACCACTACTCTAAATCACTCCAAACCAAGTCCCACACCTCATATACACATTCCCCTTGTTTTTCGACACACTCATACTCCCTTACACACACCAAGGCTCATGGCACATAACCATAAAGGGAGGCCTTCCACACCTTGCCCCAGTAAGAACTTAGGTTAGGTTTCTCCTTAGATTTCTTGCAAAATAATGATAGATACTAATATTTTCTTTCTTAAAAATTATTTTACAGCAACTCCATAGAAGTTCTAAGGTACTTCAAGAAGGTCCACAAAGGTAAATACAAGAAAAACCACCTTTAGTAGAAGTTATAACACAAATAGGCTATGTTATGTAAGGTAGTTTAATTGTTAGCAGAGAATCTTCAAGTAGGTTGATGAGACTCTTGTTTTCCATGTATGCCACTCCATATATGTTCCCCCACAACACTTCCACACACTTTTATGAAGTGATTATGGTTCTATATTAGTAGAAGCATAGGTTACATAAGTTAAAACACCAAAAAAATCAAGTGTTGCATGAAAATGGAGGTTTTGACCCTAAAAACCACTCTTAACTGCTACTTTCTTTGACCCACCGGATCTGGAACTTTTTTTTAATAGCTTAATGACATGTTTATTTAGTGTTAATTATTGTTTAGGATTTAATTAATCAAGTTAAGGAAGTTAAAGTTTGGTTAAAGCCCTAAACTAACTTAGTTAGTGATTATAGGCTTAAAAATGGTGTTAATAACTCAAAGAACCATAATGGACAGATCTATAACCATATTAAAAATGGGCTAAACTTAAGTTTAATGTTGGGCTTAAGTCCAAAAAGACAAGTGGGCTTGAGCCCAAGGCCTTAAATAGTGAAATAGATACAAAAAAGCCTAAAAGAACCAATTTAGAGCCCATGTAGCTAGATGATCAAATTTAAACCTTAGGATAAAAGGCTTAGAAAGAGTTATTTAGGAGGCCCACAAAACCTAAAGGCCCATCCAAGATAACCCCCATAGGCCCTTTGGTGTATTGAAGGCCTAAACTTAGTAAAAAGGCCCATTTGGACCTACACTAAGGCTCACTTTAAAATTTTAAAGTGTTAGGCAAAAAAAAAACATTTAAAATACTTAAAACAAACCCAAAATTATTAATCATAAAGCCTAAAGTCAAAAACCAAGCCCAAGGCCCAAATCCTAAATGACCCAATTCACTACTTAGGCCTATGACCTTGTAGGGCCCAATCTAAAAACTTAGTAATTTAAAAACTTAAAAATAACTTCACTAAATGAAAGAACATTCGAAAATGATGAAAACAATTGTAAGATCATCGAAAACGGAGTTAAAAAGAAGGAGATATGCCTAAATTACGAAAACAACTAACTCTGAGATAGTGAGTGGTAAGCCTAGTTAATTGGTACAAATAGAATGCTCATAAGCCTTAGTTATCTTCTTTAGGGGACAAGGAGTTTGACTTGGACACCATAGAGGATTATTAGGACTATTAAGCATCATGGTTAAGTGAGCATACTGCTCCCTACTTTACTTATTTGTGCTTGTAGTTAGCAGGATCCTTAATTATATTCAATAATTGAAATTGTAACATGTTGGGGCAAATGGGAAATTATGTGTGTTTGATATGATTGAACTTGTTTGCAAAAATATCTTAAGTTGATATGAATATTATATGCTTGCTGCATTAGAGCTTAAGATCTTACAGTTTCTGTATATTATGATTGGTCACCTATGAACTAGACTAATGAATAATTGATCCTTAATTAAACTAAACATACATCGCATCTTATAACATGATAATATGGGTGTTAGCATTACGTAGTTGAATAGGGGATCATGCCTAGAGGATTCATACTGTACTTTGTATGTTGAAAGTTGTTATCATACGATGTACTTTGTATGACATGTTCCTACCTTGACCTTTGGGGACTACTTGGCTTCAGGGAGTGTCGCCTTTTGCTTGAGGCCGTGCTGTGTTTACTGCTGAGGGTGATATTGAAATGTCGAAATACTTCTTAACCCGAGTAACGGTTGGCGTTAAAATCGTATTGTATACAGTTACTAGTATACTGTATATACTATTCATTGCATATGTTTGATCATGCATTCATATGCTTGTTGTAGAGTAGATAGGTTACTCATTAAGCAGTCGAGTTTACCCCCTTATTGTCTATTATTACAACAGGACTTGTGCCTAGAGCCAGGCTGCAAGATGCCCAAGGTTAGTAGCACTAGCTTAGGATTAGGATGTGAAGAAGTTGAGAGCTTAAGTGAACCATTTATTTATATATATATGAACTCTCTTTAATTTCTAATTATTAAGTATCTTTAGTTTGTCGAGTAGCATAGACTACTTATAGTGATTTATCCTCGTATTGTATGTCTAATTTAGGGGAAACTTGATATTCCCGCTTATCTATGTTTTGTCTAATTTAGATGGCTCAACTTTAATTTATATGTTCTATTATTACTTAATGCTAGTTACTAAGAGAAGGTTATAGTTGTGAATGCCTTATGTAGTACATTGAAGGCCTTTTATCAAGGATGGTGCTTGATCTTGGATCTTTACGTATTACATGGTAGTATTGCCATGACTCGACCCCCTTTGGGTTGTGACATGGTTGTTTTGTGATAAGGATAATTTAATTCGAAAACTATAGACATCGTATTATCTCATTACTTAATGTTCTATTGTGAAAATTTGTGCAAGGTTCCTCAAAAATTTCAATTATCCTATTTGTAAAAAGTAGAAGTGTATGCCCCTTTTTATTTTGAATGTAACAGATTATGCAATTTTGTTATGTAAATTTTGACTTTAAGGTTACTTATCTGTGCCCAAATTGAATTCCCTTGACATTTCTTTCCTTCTACAACAACCATGGAATTTCTTGCAATATAGTATAAAATGCAACAAGGGTACATAATGAAGGGGTAAAGTAACAATTGAAGAGATGAAAATTGAAGGATTGCATGTAAATTCTATTGGACGATTAACTAATATGTAAAAAAATGGAGGAGTTGTTCTTGGTGGTTATTTTGTTATAGGCATCAACATTGTTTGATTTAGAGTAAATTATAGTGATGGCTTTAAAATTTTTGGAAAAATAGAACCTTATGTGCTTTTATATCCTTTAAGGTAACTTCTCTTGCCTTAATTGGATTAACTAAATCGTATAAGGACTTTCATAAAAAAGTTCAAGAAAGTACGAAATAATTCCTCATTAGTGCAAATAAAGCAACCCCCCATTGGATTAGAAGTTTTTTTTTTTAATTTTTTTATTTCAAATTATTGGTCGGAGTACTAGTAAACTTTCAAAATCATATAACATAGAGTGGTGATAGAACCTGATTTTGACCTTCTAAAGTAATATATATGTGTGTGTGTGTATGTATGTGAAACCCTAATTCCTCAAAATCAGTACGATTTGGGGCTTCTAAAAAAAGTTCTTGAAGTTGCGTAAAATTTAAATATGGGGTTATAAAAGTTAAAAGAAGAGTTTTGGTAAAGCATATTTAGTGAAATAAAGTATATAAAATATTTAATTTAATAAAAGTAAAATTTTACTTGGTATTGAAAATATGTATTGTAAATCTAGAATACAAGTCCTAGATTGTAGTGAGATGTTAGAGATAATTTATTTATTTTATAAAAATAATAAATTGGATTTGATGGAAGTGAAATAATTAATATAAGTGTCATGTGTAGATATCAAAATAGGGAAAAATCAATATTTAGTATACAAATAGACATAAATCAATATTATAATCATATGTAATGAATGAAAAATAATTAAGGATAGCTAGTTGTTTTTGAGCTACAAGGGGCACAACAGATCTGTATGGAAGTGATATAGCGTATATCTTAAAGTTTGGACACATAATACCTTAAGAAAAATTAAGAAAGTCAACATTAGGCTTCCATAAAAATCCCTAATTGACCTAGATGAGTATAAATTTAGAAAATTAGCTCCATTCATAATTTTGATAATTTAAGCACTCTAAAAAATTCAAAATAAGGCGTGAAGAGCTTTGGATAAATTTAGACAAAATATAGAAAGAAATAGGCTAAAATATAGGGTCTTTAGGTTCCTTTGTTCAAGCTCAACTTGAGAGTGAACCACCACCATGGTCTAAAGGAGGAGGCTATGTTGAGGTGGGTCAAGACACCCTCCAGCCTTAGTAGTGGCTAGAGCTTCTTGTGATGGTTAGTGTCAAAATTTGCCTTGTTTTTGAGAATTTGCTAAAAATATTACTTGATGTCCAAAAATTATGAAACTTGGTTTTCCTAAGTATTTTTGTATGTAGAATTCAAATATAAAATTAGATTTTAAAAATTTTGAGTGCCAATATAGGCATCTTAAGAAAAATGGCTCATTAATCAATTTTTTGTACCACTTTCAAAAACCTTAAAGACGTAGTTTCAACCTAAATTTTTGTGAGTAAGTTTCTTAAATGTTATATTTTCATGTTATGTAATTTGTTTTTCAAAATCTTAAAGTTGGATTTTTGTCAAATTTTGGTTTTTGCTAAAACAAGATTAGAAGCATGTTTTCTTAAAGGGTCTTACATGAACTTAGTATAATTCTTGTTGTGAACTACAAAATGATGGTTTTCAATGATATACAGAAGGGGTTAAGTGTAAATTTTGAAAAAAAATTGGTTAACAAGTCAAATATGGAAGTCTAAGGCTAAATCTACATGTTTTTCAATTAAAACCATATATAGTTTTATTTAAATCAAGTGTTTTTGTAACTTAAATGACATGCATGAATATTTAAAATGGTTTTGGGTGATATTGTATTTTGGTCAAATAAGTGAGTAATAGATTAGAGTTGTGTTAGAGTGATTTTGTAAGTTGCAAAAACAAAAAAGGAAAGTTAGAAAATAGAATGTGTTGAGCCGAGATGGTCATAAAGTGAATTAGAAGGTTAGCTATAATAAAGTATATAAACTGAAGTTAGTTAGAAAGTGGAAAAGAAACTATGTTGTGTATATGAAGTGACTTTTACTATCTTTGAGGTAAACTGTGTTGGAAAAAGCAAATTAGAATTTTGGTTAAAGGGTGTATTGAAGAAAACCTTATATACTTGAAGTGAATTAGAAACTTGGTTAAAAACAATCTTGGAAGGTAGTTTGTATAAAAGAAGGATTCTAAAACCTAAACTCAATATTCAAGTAAGTTTCTATTTTAGTTTATGTTTAACAAGTAATTAATTAACGTATCATGTATGTCGAGCTTGGATTTTTCTTAGTTTTTATTACTTTCCTTAACTTGATTAATATTAAATCACAACTTATTTAATACTAACTTTCGATTAAGAATTTAAAAAAAAACTTGGTTTTTCTATTTCGAAAAGTTTGGAGTTGCCACCTAACTAGAGTTGTGAAAAAAATGGGTTATGTTAAATCAGTTGGGTGGATTGATTTAACCTAGCCATAAGTCTATTGAAAAAAACTAATTTTTTAAAAATGATTTTGAAAATCAGATATGTTGAGTTTGGAGGCTAACCTATTAAACTCTAATCGAGTACCGCTTTTAACTTTTTGAAATTAACTTTGTCTTCTAAAATGCCCATCTAGCTAATTATACATTCACAATTAACTTAAAAAAAAAAAATAAGCAAGGTTATTTACAAAAAGGGAAAAGAAAAATAATTTCCCTATTTAAGTTGCCTTATAGATGCCTACCATCTAAGAAGGATTATACTTTCCATAGTTTATTTAGAAAATTTAAGTATGTTAGTTTATTTTTATTTTACAAGTAGCTAAGTTTACGTCTCCTAACCATTTTATTTTATTTGGAAAAAATTTTAGGGAAGGGTCTTAAATTGGCATTTTCATTTTTGGAAAATTCTAAAATATCCCATTTTTGAAATAGACTGGTTAAATTTTATTATTAATTTTAGAGAATAATTTTTCTAGGAAATAATTTTTTTTATTATATTATATTTTTCCTTTTTTAAATTTTTAATACATTTATCTCTTATTTTCTAATTGGAAAAAAAATAAAAAATAAAAATAAATTACTGAAGCTCTTCCCCTCTTTTTTTTTTCTTTTTCTCTTTCTTTTTTTCTTCTTTTCTTTTATTTTTATTTTTTTAGCACCTTTTACAAGCTTTTATTACAACAAAAAAAAAAAAAGAATACAAATGACATAAATAAAAAGACAAAACAAATAAAGCAGTAAGGGTTGAACCAGATAAGCAGCATGAGTTAGGTTGGATTGGATCTAGGTTGGATCTTAGACTTGGTTCATATGGAGTGGGTCGAAAGAGAGGAGAAGAGTGGTAACTCAATGGACGATCTATATACGTTTTTTTTATGTCATTTTTAATTGGGAAAGATCAATTTTATGAGCTTTTCATTGGTAAAATTGAGATCAGTGATGGTACTACGAGCTAAAGTGGAGAATTTGGTGGTTTACAAAGTGGTGGGTAGCGATTAGAGAGAGAAAGGTTGGCACGCGATTTGTTAGGAGGTTGTTGAAGGATGTAATGGTGTTAAAGTAGGGTTTTGGTGGATAATGAGTCTAGCCATTAGGTTGGTTTAAGTGCTCAATTGATGGTGGTAGTGTTTCCTATAGCCACCGAGATGGTGCTTAAGGCTTGAAGTAGGGTAACTAATGGTGATGTTTCAGATCATAGCAAGATATCGAGTGGGTGTTCTAAAGTATCAAAAGCTTTGTAGGTTGGTGGCCTTGTTCGAAATTCACCAAGGGCTAAGCAATTCTAGAGAGAGAGAGACTAGCTACAGGTTAAAGTTTGAAGAGAGAGAAAGCTTAGATTGTGCTAGAGGAAGAAGAGGG